>CAWUFW010018468.1:0-220656 GCA_963921515.1 Calotriton arnoldi | reverse complement strand
ACATGTATTGCTATTTATTGGGCCTATACATATCTCTTACAAAGGTATGGTTGGTCTTGTATGTAGGTCTGTGAGAAGGTGAACTTGGGCCTATGTGTGGATTTGTAAGAAAGTGAAGGACCGTGGACAACTTAAAGACCCTTTATCTAGGCCTCAGTGGTGGGGCTTATCTAGGGATGCCAGGTTTGAAGGGTATTGCAGAATGGGGTGTGGGTGTCTGTTAGATGGTAAAACGGGACCCTCCTACACCCCCCTGATACCACTACCAGTGGTGGGGGTGCCCTTTGAAAGGGTAGGGATTGACATTGTTGGTCCCATGGATCCCCAAACAGCATCTGGGCACAGGTTTATCCTGGTGGTAGTGGATCATACCACCAGGTACCCAGAGGCTATTCCCCTCAGGACCACTACAGCACCTGTGGTGGCAAGGGCCCTCCTGGGAATTTTCTCAAGAGTGGGCTTTCCTAAGGAGGTAGTATCAGACAGGGGTGCAAACTTCATGTCTGGATTCTTAAAAGCAATGTGGAAGGAGTGTGGAGTGACTTACAAGTTCACCACACCCTATCACCCATAATGCAATGGTTTAGTTGAGAGATTCAACAAAACCTTGAAGGGCATGATTAAAGGGCTCCCAGAAAAGCTTAGGCGAAGATGGGACATACTCTTGCCCTGCCTTTTATTTGCATATAGGGAGGTGCCTCAGAAGGGGGTTGGTTACAGCCCTTTTGAACTTCTGTTTGGCCACCCTGTCAGGGGTCCACTGTGCTTGGTGAAGGAAGGATGGGAGTTACCTCTCAAGCCCCCAAAGCAAGACATAGTGGACTATGTACTTGGTCTCCGCTCCCGGATGGCTGAGTATATGAAAAAGGCAACCAAAAACCTTGAGGCTAGCCAGGAACTTCAAAAGGCCTGGCATGACCAAAAGGCTGTTCTGACTGTTTACCAGCCAGGACAGAAGGTGTGGGTGTTGGAGCCAGTGGCCCCAGCAGCTCTCCAAGACAAATGGAGTGGACCCCACACTATTGTTGAGCAGAAGGGTGAGGTTACCTACTTAGTAGACCTAGGAACACCCAGGAGTCCCCACAGGGTTCTCCATGTCAACAGGTTAAAACCATATGTGGACAGGGCAGACATGGGCTTGCTCATGGCTACTGATGAAGGGCAGGAGGAAGAGAGTGACCCACTCCCTGACCTGCTCTCACAGAACCCTGACGATGGGTCAGTAGATGGTGTAGCCTTGGCAGGCAGCCTCACTACCCAGCAACAAACTGATTGTAGACAGGTGCTCAATCAGTTTAGACACATGTTTTCACTGACACCCAGTCAGACCACCTGGTGCACTCATGAAGTGGACAGTGGGGACAGTCTGCCTATTAAAAATAAGATTTATAGGCAACCTGACCATGTCAGGGACTGTATCAGGACTGAAGTCCAGAAAATGTTGGAGTTGGGAGTTATTGAACCCTCAGATAGCCCTTGGGCTAGTCCAGTGGTCCTTGTGCCAAACCTCACACCAGTGGTGGAAAAAGAGAGATGAGGTTTTGTGTGGACTACAGGGGTCTCAATGCAGTCACTAGGACTGATGCCCATCCAATACCAAGGGCAGATGAGCTCATAGATACTTTGGCCTCAGCCAAATATCTCAGCACATTTGACTTGACAGCTGGCTACTGGCAGATCAGACTAGCTGATACTGCAAAGCCCAAAACAGCATTCTCTACCCCTAGTGGGCATTATCAATTTGTGGTGATGCCCTTTGGTCTGAAGAATGCACCTGCCACTTTCCAGAGGTTGGTGAACACAGTTCTCACAGGTCTGGAAGCCTATAGTGCAGCATATCTAGATGATATTGCTGTCTTTAGCTCCACCTGGGAGGATCACCTGGTCCACCTCAGGAATGTTTTACAGGCCCTGCAAAAGCAGGCCTGACTATCAAGGCCACTAAGTGCCAGATAGGGCAGAGTCAGGTTGTGTACCTGGGCCACCTTGTGGGTGGAGGCCAGGTTCAACCTTTGCAGAGCAAGATCCAGACTATCATGGACTGGACTGCTCCAACTACCCAGACTCAGGTGAGAGCCTTCTTAGGCCTGACTGGGTACTATAGGAGATTTGTCAAGGGGTATGGATCAATAGTGACACCCCTGAATGACTTAACTTCTAAGAAAATGCCCAAAAAGGTTCAGTGGACAGTTAGCTGTCAAAAGGCATTTGATGACCTGAAGCAGGCCATGTGCACTGCTCCCATTCTACAGAGTCCTGATTACTCCAAGAAGTTCATTGTTCAAACTGATGCATCTGAATTGGGGGTAGGGGCTGTACTGTCACAATTGAATGAAGAAGGTCAGGATCAGCCAGTAGCTTTCATTAGCAGAAGGCTGACCCTTAGAGAGAAACGTTGGTCAGCCATTGAGAGGGAGGCCTTTGCTGTGGTCTGGGCTCTGAAGAAGTTGAGGCCATACTTGTTTGGTACCCACTTCCTTGTTCAGACAGACCATAAGCCCCTCTTATGGCTAAAACAAATGAAGGGTGAAAACCCCAAACTGCTTAGGTGGTCCATTTCCTACAGGGGATGGACTTCACAGTGGAACATAGACCTGGGAGTAACCATGCCAATGCAGATGGACTCTCTAGGTACTTCCACTTAGAACATGAAGACTTAACTGGGCAAGGTTAGTTTAATGTCCCTACGTTTGGGGGGTTGTGTAGGAGAGTAGGATCTGCTTCACATGGGTACCCCCACTTTTTGCTGATGCTTCACTGTTTTTCGACATTAGTCTGGCTGGGGCCCTGCTAATCAGAACCCCAGCCTAGCTGCTTCCTCTCTAAAATGGTTTCCATGTGCCTTAGGCACATCACTGATTGGAATCTGGAGTGCCCTTATAAGTCCCTAGTATATGGTATACTATGTACCAAGGGCATAGGTACCTCAGAGGCCTACCAGGGGCTGCAGCATGTATTATGCCACCCTGGAAGGCCATCCAAACTGACACCACAGGTCTGCTACTGCAGCCTGGGTAAGGTGGTGCATGCACCCCTTACTGTGATATAGGTTACCTATATCACTAAATACATACACACATATAAACCTATAAGTCACTCCTATGGCAGGCCTTATCAATCCTGAAGGCAGAGTGCGTGGTTCCTATGTGAGAGGGTGCCCCTGCATGAGCAGGGCCCCTCTGCAGCGTTCGGAGACCCTTCTCTGATGCTGTTTGTAGTGCAGCCTGACCATATACTCTTAAGCGCATTATAACCTCGCGTTAAATGCTAACTTTGGAATGGCTGCACCTAAACATGTCGTGTTTGGTGTCAAACATCTTGGAATACTACCCCCCGCCAATTCTGGCGGCGGGGTAGCATTCCACCCTTCTAGAGGGAGAGCCATGTTAACCCTGGCCTGGCCGGTAACTTCTTTCTAAAGCCCTGGCATCACAAAATGGATGCTGCTGCCACAGACACGAGTCTGGCCTCCTGCTTCTGGACGAAACTCCGGCAGGTGAGGCCTGGACAATAGGTTTCCTGTCCCAGGGAGGTGTGACCACCTCCCCAGACAGGATAATGTGTATTGGGGCTGGGCGGGAGCACTTTCGGGTGCTTTGAAGTCCTGCACTGGGGACACACTTGGTGTCCCTGTGCATACCCCAGTACAAACCGGATCAGGGGCTTGCAGCCCCTGCTTTGGCGCAAACTGGACAAAGGGAAAGGGGTGTAGCCACCCCTCTTCCCTGACCCACCCATAGGTGGGGCCACAGAGTAGTCCAACCCCTAAACTTGGTATAAGTATAGGAACCCAGTCCTTAGGACTTTAGATTATCCCTGGACGAAACTCTGAAACAGAATCCTGGACCTTCGACGCTCTACTCAAGACTAGAGGACAGAAGAATCTCCCTTGGGGTCAAGGAGTGACTCCCCTGCTTGGCAGGCACCAAAGAAGCAATTGTCCCATCTGCATCGACCTAAGCTCCCGTCGGACGCCGAAGTCTTTGCATCACCAGAGGTGGATTTCCAGACTTCCCCAAGGCTGCCCTGAGTCCCCAGCAAAGCTGAGGCCCGTAGCTGTCGTGGGTAATGTGGAACCGTGACCCCTGGACACCGCATGTATTTGCTAGTGCATCCTCTTCTGGGTATCCCACGAAGTCGTGCTTTGGGCTTCAAGTAGCCCTAGCCTCCAGCACCAACTGCACCGAAGATCCCTGGCCTCCACTCCACGAGTGTCCTGTGAGCCAGCTCCACGTGCGACGTCTCGAGGCTCCTTCGCGGTCGCTAGCCCATTGGCTAGTAGCCCTTCACGAAGGCCAATCCTTTTTTTCTTGGGCACCCTGGTTGCTCCAGGCTTGTCCTCACTTACCTTCACTGAGTGAGTTCCTCAGACCTTACTGGTCTGCATTATTGTCATTCTTTACTTTCATCGAGACTTGCCGTTGCCAAGGCTTGTTGGGTCCAATCCGGTCGCCGATGCCTCAGCACTCGATAGACATCATGTACCAGCCCGAATCCTGCTCCTGGTCACCGACAACGCCTCCTGGACCTCATGGCTGAAGAGTCAAGATGACCATCAACCTACCTGAAGCACTCGACATCGGTGGGCATCCGCTCATCGCCTTCCTGGTCACTGGCTAGTGACCCAGACTCTGTCCCCTCTGCTTTCAGGTTCTTCAGATCTCCGATCCACTCTTGGATCCACCCGGACACTTTCCACTTGGTCGCCAGCAGCACTTTGCAGCAGATCGCCATTCAAATCGACGACGAAACCCGACCCTGAAAGGCACCTATGCACCCGGCTTCCTGGGTGAGGTAACACGAGTACTCCGGTGCTCCCGTGGGTAGAGACTCTAGAACAACCTAGTTCTCAAAGGGTTTGCTCCAAGTCCTCCTTTAAGTGTCCCTTTTCTTTAATTTCCTGATCGCGACTTTCTCCATAGAAGTTAACGGCGTATCGCGGTTGTGTATTTACACTGCACGCGTCCCCCGTGGGTCCCCTGTGTCACTACCTTGGGTGGTTCCTTGTGGTCCAAGCACTTCTAGAGGCTCTAGGCCTAGTGTCTAGTTCAGTCGTGGTTCTTATACCACTTTATTGGTATATGGTTTGGTACGCCCCTAGGGCCCAAACGTGTATTTGTGCTATTACTGTGTTTAAATAACTTATAACTTGTGTATTTCGAACTCTAGCCTCATAAAGAGACTAGAGGGGTGTGTTTAGCAATAAATACATATATTTTGAATATATACCTGGTGTGGTGCTCTTTCATTTGGTCACTCAAGAGATTATAGACTGGTAAAACAAGCTGCTTTACATTCCTACAAGACTTAGCCTGAAGGCTGCTCTCCATAGCTACCACTAGGATAGCTTTCAATAAGGTTGTCTTTAACCTATCTCCAATAAGGGGTTGTTTGGACTGGTGCAAGGTGCCCACTATAATTAGTGATACAAAAGGGGATGATGGACGGAACGTTTGAGCCAATCAAACACTCACCCCCAGTCAACTGATCTGGGTTTAATCCATCATCATTCTTTAGCTCACTCCACCACCCCAGTTCAGACATGGCCATATGCAAATCAGTCTGACCCTGTGCCTCATGGGAACAGTCCAGCACGAACTGCCAAGCCATGTCTTCCCTGGACCGGAAACAAGCATCCTAGGACCGGTTTCTGGCATTCCAGCCGTCATCAGCCAGGCTTGCTTGAATCCAGTGGCAAAGTGAGCAAGGGACCCACGTCTGGGCATACCCCCGCCAACTTAGGGCGAACAAAGCGATACAAAAGGGGATGATGGACGGAACGTTTGAGCCAATCAAACACTCACCCCCAGTCAACTGATCTGGGTTTAATCCATCATCATTCTTTAGCTCACTCCACCACCCCAGTTCAGACATGGCCATATGCAAATCAGTCTGACCCTGTGCCTCATGGGAACAGTCCAGCACGAACTGCCAAGCCATGTCTTCCCTGGACCGGAAACAAGCATCCTAGGACCGGTTTCTGGCATTCCAGCCGTCATCAGCCAGGCTTGCTTGAATCCAGTGGCAAAGTGAGCAAGGGACCCACGTCTGGGCATACCCCCGCCAACTTAGGGCGAACAAAGCGATACAAAAGGGGATGATGGACGGAACGTTTGAGCCAATCAAACACTCACCCCCAGTCAACTGATCTGGGTTTAATCCATCATCATTCTTTAGCTCACTCCACCACCCCAGTTCAGACATGGCCATATGCAAATCAGTCTGACCCTGTGCCTCATGGGAACAGTCCAGCACGAACTGCCAAGCCATGTCTTCCCTGGACCGGAAACAAGCATCCTAGGACCGTTTCTGGCATTCCAGCCGTCATCAGCCAGGCTTGCTTGAATCCAGTGGCAAAGTGAGCAAGGGACCCACGTCTGGGCATACCCCCGCCAACTTAGGGCGAACAAAGCGATACAAAAGGGGATGATGGACGGAACGTTTGAGCCAATCAAACACTCACCCCCAGTCAACTGATCTGGGTTTAATCCATCATCATTCTTTAGCTCACTCCACCACCCCAGTTCAGACATGGCCATATGCAAATCAGTCTGACCCTGTGCCTCATGGGAACAGTCCAGCACGAACTGCCAAGCCATGTCTTCCCTGGACCGGAAACAAGCATCCTAGGACCGGTTTCTGGCATTCCAGCCGTCATCAGCCAGGCTTGCTTGAATCCAGTGGCAAAGTGAGCAAGGGACCCACGTCTGGGCATACCCCCGCCAACTTAGGGCGAACAAAGCGATACAAAAGGGGATGATGGACGGAACGCTTGAGCCAATCAAACACTCACCCCCAGTCAACTGATCTGGGTTTAATCCATCATCATTCTTTAGCTCACTCCACCACCCCAGTTCAGACATGGCCATATGCAAATCAGTCTGACCCTGTGCCTCATGGGAACAGTCCAGCACGAACTGCCAAGCCATGTCTTCCCTGGACCGGAAACAAGCATCCTAGGACCGGTTTCTGGCATTCCAGCCGTCATCAGCCAGGCTTGCTTGAATCCAGTGGCAAAGTGAGCAAGGGACCCACGTCTGGGCATACCCCGCCAACTTAGGGCGAACAAAGCGATACAAAAGGGGATGATGGATGGAACGCTTGAGCCAATCAAACACTCACCCCCAGTCAACTGATCTGGGTTTAATCCATCATCATTCTTTAGCTCACTCCACCACCCCAGTTCAGACATGGCCATATGCAAATCAGTCCGACCCTGTGCCTCATGGGAACAGTCCAGCACGAACTGCCAAGCCATGTCTTCCCTGGACCGGAAACAAGCATCCTAGGACCGGTTTCTGGCATTCCAGCCGTCATCAGCCAGGCTTGCTTGAATCCAGTGGCAAAGTGAGCAAGGGACCCACGTCTGGGCATACCCCCGCCAACTTAGGGCGAACAAAGCGATACAAAAGGGGATGATGGACGGAACGTTTGAGCCAATCAAACACTCACCCCCAGTCAACTGATCTGGGTTTAATCCATCATCATTCTTTAGCTCACTCCACCACCCCAGTTCAGACATGGCCATATGCAAATCAGTCTGACCCTGTGCCTCATGGGAACAGTCCAGCACGAACTGCCAAGCCATGTCTTCCCTGGACCGGAAACAAGCATCCTAGGACCGGTTTCTGGCATTCCAGCCGTCATCAGCCAGGCTTGCTTGAATCCAGTGGCAAAGTGAGCAAGGGACCCACGTCTGGGCATACCCCGCCAACTTAGGGCGAACAAAGCGATACAAAAGGGGATGATGGACGGAACGTTTGAGCCAATCAAACACTCACCCCCAGTCAACTGATCTGGGTTTAATCCATCATCATTATTTAGCTCACTCCACCACCCCAGTTCAGACATGGCCATATGCAAATCAGTCTGACCCTGTGCCTCATGGGAACAGTCCAGCACGAACTGCCAAGCCATGTCTTCCCTGGACCGGAAACAAGCATCCTAGGACCGGTTTCTGGCATTCCAGCCGTCATCAGCCAGGCTTGCTTGAATCCAGTGGCAAAGTGAGCAAGGGACCCACGTCTGGGCATACCCCCGCCAACTTAGGGCGAACAAAGCGATACAAAAGGGGATGATGGACGGAACGTTTGAGCCAATCAAACACTCACCCCCAGTCAACTGATCTGGGTTTAATCCATCATCATTCTTTAGCTCACTCCACCACCCCAGTTCAGACATGGCCATATGCAAATCAGTCTGACCCTGTGCCTCATGGGAACAGTCCAGCACGAACTGCCAAGCCATGTCTTCCCTGGACCGGAAACAAGCATCCTAGGACCGGTTTCTGGCATTCCAGCCGTCATCAGCCAGGCTTGCTTGAATCCAGTGGCAAAGTGAGCAAGGGACCCACGTCTGGGCATACCCCCGCCAACTTAGGGCGAACAAAGCGATACAAAAGGGGATGATGGACGGAACGCTTGAGCCAATCAAACACTCACCCCCAGTCAACTGATCTGGGTTTAATCCATCATCATTCTTTAGCTCACTCCACCACCCCAGTTCAGACATGGCCATATGCAAATCAGTCTGACCCTGTGCCTCATGGGAACAGTCCAGCACGAACTGCCAAGCCATGTCTTCCCTGGACCGGAAACAAGCATCCTAGGACCGGTTTCTGGCATTCCAGCCGTCATCAGCCAGGCTTGCTTGAATCCAGTGGCAAAGTGAGCAAGGGACCCACGTCTGGGCATACCCCCGCCAACTTAGGGCGAACAAAGCGATACAAAAGGGGATGATGGACGGAACGTTTGAGCCAATCAAACACTCACCCCCAGTCAACTGATCTGGGTTTAATCCATCATCATTCTTTAGCTCACTCCACCACCCCAGTTCAGACATGGCCATATGCAAATCAGTCTGACCCTGTGCCTCATGGGAACAGTCCAGCACGAACTGCCAAGCCATGTCTTCCCTGGACCGGAAACAAGCATCCTAGGACCGGTTTCTGGCATTCCAGCCGTCATCAGCCAGGCTTGCTTGAATCCAGTGGCAAAGTGAGCAAGGGACCCACGTCTGGGCATACCCCCGCCAACTTAGGGCGAACAAAGCGATACAAAAGGGGATGATGGACGGAACGTTTGAGCCAATCAAACACTCACCCCCAGTCAACTGATCTGGGTTTAATCCATCATCATTCTTTAGCTCACTCCACCACCCCAGTTCAGACATGGCCATATGCAAATCAGTCTGACCCTGTGCCTCATGGGAACAGTCCAGCACGAACTGCCAAGCCATGTCTTCCCTGGACCGGAAACAAGCATCCTAGGACCGGTTTCTGGCATTCCAGCCGTCATCAGCCAGGCTTGCTTGAATCCAGTGGCAAAGTGAGCAAGGGACCCACGTCTGGGCATACCCCCGCCAACTTAGGGCGAACAAAGCGATACAAAAGGGGATGATGGACAGCATATGCCAGGCCAACTTCTCACAGCGATCCCAGTCAAATCAGATACACTTTTGCAAACTGTATTAGCAACAGTATCGGAGCCGGTACCTGCGTTTTTCAATTTATTTGCCATTTTCTCCAACAGCGGCTTGATCTGTTTACCGCTTACCGACTTGCCGGAAAACATCCCTGGGACCGTCGGAGTCTTCCCCCTTACAGCCCCGTCTGAAAATTGCCTTTCGCTCCCGGAAGTCCCATTCTTGCTCCCCGCCCTCTCCACTCTTTCCTGAGTGGGAGTGTGAGCCGCTTCAACCTCCTTTGGGACCGGCAGCTTTCTAGATGCTGGAACAACTTTGGAGCCGGTCGCTCCCTCCCTTGGAGCCGCTCTCCGTGGACCCATCCTGTTCTGGCTCGCGTTCGCGCTCTCACTCAGCTGTTTGCTCCCGGCAAGCCACGCCCGCCAGGCCCGCAGGTACGTCCGACTTCTCAGGACGCTGAAACCAAGCCTCGCTGCACGTTTCAACAAGGTGTAGATCTCTTGAAAAATAATCATCCGGAATGGATTCCGTTGCCTCTGTATTCCTCTGTAACCATAGAACTCAGCTGGGCATTAACTCCACAAAATACTGGTCAAAAGACCACCGAGGTCGGGGAGTGACACTCGCACAGGTCACGCAGCTGCCATCTTGCCTCGCCGTACCTTTCTTCTTCTTTCTGTACCTCTCTTGACTCTTTCTACACATCTTACCTCTTTCTGCACCTCTTTAGCCTCTTTCTGCACCTCTCTTGCCTCTTTCTGTACCACTCTTGCCTCTTTCTGCAGCTCACTCTCTTCTTTCTGCACCTCTCTTGCTTCTTTCTACACCTCTCTTCCCTCTTTCTGCATCTCACTCTCTTCTTTCTGCACCACTCTTCCCTCTTTCTGCACCTCTCTTGCCTCTTTCTGCATCTCTCTTGCCTCTATCTGCACTTCTCTTGCTTCTTTCGGCAGCTCACTCTCTTCTTTCTGCACCTCTCTTACCTCTTTCTGCACCTCGCTTGCCTCTTTCTGTACCTCTCTTCCCTCTTTCTGCAGCTCACTCATCTTTCTGCACCTCTCTTGCCTTTCTGCACATCTCTTGCCTCTTTCTGCACTTCTCTTGCTTCTTTCTGCGCCTTTCTTCCTGTTTCTGTACCTCTCCTGCCTCTTTCTGCACCTTTCTTCCTCTTTCTGTACTTCTCTTGCCTCTTTCTGCACCTCTCTTGCCTCCTTCTGCTCTTCTCTTGCCTCTTTCTGCACCTCACTTGCCTCTTTCTGCACCTTTCATCCTCTTTCTGTATCTCTCTTGCCTCTTTCTACACCTCTTACCTCTTTCTGCACCCCTCTTGCCTCTTTCTGCATGTCTCTTGCCTCTTTTTGAACCTCTCTTGCCTCTTTCTGCAGCTAACTCTCTTCTTTCTGCACCTCTCTTGCCTCTTTCTGCACTTCTCTTCCCTCTTTCTGCAGCTCACTCTCTTCTATCAGCACCTCTCTTGCCTCTTTATGCACCTCTCTTGCCTCTTTCTGCACCTCCCTTGTCTCTTTCTGCACATCTCTTGTCTCTTTCTGCACCTCTGTTGCCTCTTTCTGTACCTCTCTTGCCTATTTCTGCACTTCTCTTCCTTCTTTCTGCAGCTCACTCTCTTCTATCAGCACCTCTCTTGCCTCTTTATGCACCTCTCTTGCCTCTTTCTGCACTTCTCTTGTCTCTTTCTGCACATCTCTTGCCTCTTTCTACACCTCTTACCTCTTTCTGCACCTCTCTTGCCACTTTCTGCACCTCTCTTGCCTCTTTCTGAACCTCTCTTGCCTCTTTCTGCAGCTCACTCTCTTCTTTCTGCACCTCTCTTGCCTCTTTCTGCACCTCTCTTCCATCTTTCTGCAGCTCCCTCTCTTCTATCAGCACCTCTCTTGCCTCTTTATGCACCTCTCTTGCCCCTTTCTGCACATCTCTTGCTCTTTCTGTACCTCTTTTGCCTCTTTCTGTACCTCTCTTGCCTCGTTCTGCTCTTCTCTTGCCTCTTTCTGTACCTCACTTGTCTCTTTCTGCGCCTTTCTTCCTCTTTCTGCACTTCTCTTGCCTCTTTCTAACCTCTTACCTCTTTCTGCACCTCTCTTGCCTCTTTCTGAACCTCTCTTGCCTCTTTCTGCCGCTCACTCTCTTCTTTCTACACCTCTATTGCCTCTTTCTGCACCTCTCTTCCCTCTTTCTGCAGCTCACTCTCTTCTATCAGCACCTCTCTTGCCTCTTTATGCACCTCTCTTGCCTCTTTCTGTACTTCTCTTGCCTCTTTCTGCACCTCTCTTGCCTCTTTCTGCAGCTCTCTTTCTTCTTTCTGCACCTCTCTTGCCGCTTTCTGTACCTCTCTTGCCTCTTTCTGCACCTTTCTTCTTCTTTCTGCACCTCTCTTGCCTCTTTCTGCACCTCTCTTGCCTCTTTCTGCTCTTCTCTTGCCTCTTTCTGCACCTCACTTGCCTCTTTCTGTACCTCTCTTGCCTCTTTCTGCACCTCTCTTGCCTCTTTCTGCACAACTCTTGCCTCCTTCTGCTCTTCTCTTGCCTCTTTCTGCACCTCACTTGCCTCTTTCTGCACCTTTCTTCCACTTTCTGTACCTCTCTTGCCTCTTTCTACACCTGTTACCTCATTCTGCACCCCTCTTGCCTCTTTCTGCACATCTCTTGCCTCTTTTTGAACCTCTCTTGCCTCTTTCTGCAGCTCACTCTCTTCTTTCTGCACCTCTCTTGCCTCTTTCTGCACTTCTCTTCCTTCTTTCTGCAGCTCACTCTCTTCTATCAGCACCTCTCTTGCCTCTTTCTGCACCTCACTCTCTTCTTTCTGCACCTCTCTTGCTTCTTTCTGCACCTGTCTTGCTTCTCTCTGCGCTTCTCTTGCTTCTTTCTGCGCCTTTCTTTCTTTTTCTGCATTTATCTTGCTATTGCCTCTTTCTGCACCTTTCTTCCTCTTTCTGCACTTCTCTTGCCTCTTTCTGCACCTTTCTTGCTTCTTTCTGCACCTCTCTTGCTTCTTTCTGTGCTTCTCTTGCTTCTTTCTGCACCTTTCTTCCTCTTTCTGCCCCTCTCTTGTCTCTTTCTGCATGTCTCTTGCCTCTGTCTGCACCTTTCTTGCCTCTTTCTGCAGCTCACTCTCTTCTTTCTGCACCTTTCTTGCCTCTTTCTGCACCTCTCTTGCCTCTTTCTGCACCACTCTTGCCTCTTTCTACACCTTTCTTGCATCTTTCTGCACCTCTCTTGACTCTTTCTGCACCTCTCTTGCCTCTTTCTGCACCTCTTTTCTTTCTGTACCTCTCTTGCCTCTTTCTGCACCTCTGTTGCCTCTTTATGCACCTCTCTTGCCTCTGTCTGCACTTCTCTGCCTGACTCAACCCGCAAAACCGTGGTCCATGCTTTAATCACTTCCCATCTTGATTATGCGAATGGCCTGTACATGGGTCTGCCGCTTGGACTGATCCATAGACTCCAGATCATTCAAAATGCGGCAGCCCGACTGGTCTGCGGGATCCCGCTCCGACACCACATTTCTCCGTACCTTAGAAAACTGCACTGGCTACCGATAGCTAAGCGGATTGAATTTAAGGCACTGACATTTGCCTTTCGAGCAGACAAAGGGAGAGGGCCTATCTATCTGAGAAGGAGACTCCGCCCCTATCAACAACACAGATATCTAAGGTCCAATCATTCTGCACTTCTCTTGCCTCTTTCTGAACCTCTGATGCCTCTTTCTGCAGCTCACTCTCTTCTTTCTACACCTCTATTGCCTCTTTCTGCACCTCTCTTCCCTCTTTCTGCAGCTCACTCTCTTCTATCAGCACCTCTCTTGCCTCTTTATGCACCTCTCTTGCCTCTTTCTGTACTTCTCTTGCCTCTTTCTGCACCTCTCTTGCCTCTTTCTGCAGCTCTCTCTCTTCTTTCTGCACCTCTTTTGCTGCTTTCTGTACCTCTCTTGCCTCTTTCTGCACCTTTCTTCTTCTTTCTGCACCTCTCTTGCCTCTTTCTGCACCTCTCTTGCCTCTTTCTGCTCTTCTCTTGCCTCTTTCTGTACCTCACTTGCCTCTTTCTGTACCTCTCTTGCCTCTTTCTGCTCCTCTCTTGCCTCTTTCTGCACAACTCTTGCCTCCTTCTCCTCTTCTCTTGCCTCTTTCTGCACCTCACTTGCCTCTTTCTGTACCTTTCTTCCGCTTTCTGTACCTCTCTTGCCTCTTTCTACACCTGTTACCTCATTCTGTACCCCTCTTGCCTCTTTCTGCACATCTCATGCCTCTTTTTGAACCTCTCTTGCCTCTTTCTGCAGCTCACTCTCTTCTTTCTGCACCTCTCTTGCCTCTTTCTGCACTTCTCTTCCTTCTTTCTGCAGCTCACTCTCTTCTATCAGCACCTCTCTTGCCTCTTTATGCACCTCTCCTGCCTCTTTCTGCACTTCTCTTGTCTCTTTCTGAACCTCTCTTGCCTCTTTCTGCCCCTCTCTTGCCTCTTTCTGCATCTCTCTTGCCTCTTTCTGCAGCTCACTCTCTACTTTCTGTACCTCTCTTGCCTCTTTCTGCACCTCTCTTCCCTCTTTCTGCAGCTCACTCTTCTTTCTGCACCTCTCTTGCCTCTTTCTGTACCTCTCTTGCCTATTTCTGCACCTCTCTTGCCTCTTTCTGCGCCCCTCTTGCCTCTTCCTGTACCTCTCTTGCCTCTTTCTGCACCTCTTTTGCCTCTTTCTGTACTCCTCTTGCCTCTTTCTGCATCTCACTCTTCTTTCTGCACTTCTCTTGCCTCTTTCTGTACATCTCTTGCCTCTTTCTGCACCTCTCTTGCCTCTTTCTGCAGCTCACTCTCTTCTTTCTGCACCTCTCTTGCCTCTTTCTGCACCTCTCTTGCCTCTTTCTGCACCTCACTCTCTTCTTTCTGCACATCTCTTGCTTCTTTCTACACCTGTCTTGCTTCTCTCTGCGCTTCTCTTGCTTTTTTCTGCGCCTTTCTTTCTTTTTCTGCATTTATCTTGCTATTGCCTCTTTCTGCACCTTTCTTCCTCTTTCTGCACTTCTCTTGCCTCTTTCTGCACCACTCTTGCTTCTTTCTGCACCTCTCTTGCTTCTTTCTGTGCTTCTCTTGCTTCTTTCTGCACCTTTCTTCCTCTTCCTGCCCCTCTCTTCTCTCTTTCTGCATGTCTCTTGCCTCTGTCTGCACCTTTCTTGCCTCTTTCTGCAGCTCACTCTCTTCTTTCTGCACCTCTCTTGCCTCTTTCTGCACCACTCTTGCCTCTTTCTACACCTCTCTTGCATCTTTCTGCACCTCTCTTGCCTCTTTCTGCACCTCTCTTGCCTCTTTCTGCACCTCTTTTCTTTCTGTACCTCTCTTGCCTCTTTCTGCACCTCTGTTGCCTCTTTATGCACCTCTCTTGCCTCTGTCTGCACTTCTCTGCCTGACTCAACCCGCAAAACCTTGGTCCATGCTTTAATCACTTCCCATCTTGATTATGCGAATGGCCTGTACATGGGTCTGCCGCTTGGACTGATCCATAGACTCCAGATCATTCAAAATGCGGCAGCCCGACTGGTCTGCGGGATCCCGCTCCGACACCACATTTCTCCGTACCTTAGAAAACTGCACTGGCTACCGATAGCTAAGCTGATTGAATTTAAGGCACTGACATTTGCCTTTCAAGCAGACAAAGGGAGAGGGCCTATCTATCTGAGAAGGAGACTCCGCCCCTATCAACAACACAGATCTCTAAGGTCCAATCACAAACGCTTTCGTCACACCGCGCTTTGTGAAAGCAAGAATGGGAGGCAGAACATTTGAAGTGGGTACCACCAGATGTTGGAATAACCTCCCCCTCACCTTCGCATGATGCAGTCCGAACTGGAATTCAGAAGGGCCTTGAAGACCTGGCTTTTTAATCGGAATGACTAGTCTAGCTCTGCTCTCTGCCTTGATCACTGTCTACTATAGCGCCGGGACACCCCATTTGGGCTAGCTGCGCGCTCAACAAATGCCTTTTATTATTATTATTATTATTATTCTCTTGCTTCTTTCTGCAGTTCACTCTCTTCTTTCTGCACCTCTCTTCCCTCTTTCTGCAGCTCACTCTCTTCTTTCTGTACCTCTCTTGCCTCTTTCTGCACCTCTCTTCCCTCATTCTGCAGCTCACTCTCTTCTATCTGTACCTCTCTTGCCTCTTTTGCACCTCTTTTGCCTCTTTCTGCACCTCTCTTGCCTCTTTCTGCACATCTCTTGCCTCTTTCTGCACCAATCTTGCCTCTTTCTGCACATCTCCTGCCTCTTTCTGTACCAGCCTTGTCTCTTTCTACACCTCGTTTGCCTCTTTCTGTACCTCTTTTGCCTCTTTCTGCACATCTCCTGCCTCTTTCTGTACGAGCCTTGTCTCTTTCTACACCTCTCTTGCCTCTTTCTGTACCTCTTTTGCCTCTTTCTGCACCTCTCTTGCCTCTTTCTTCACCTCTCTTGCCTCTATCTGCACCTCTCTTGGCTTTCTACTCCACTCTTGCCTCTTTCTGCACCTCTCTTGCCTCTTTCTGCACTTCTCTTGCCTCTTTCTGCACCTCTCTTTTCTCTTTCTGCACCTCTCTTGCCTCTTTCTGCACCTCACTCTCTTCTTTCTGCACCTCTCTTGCTTCTTTCTGCACCTCTCTTGCTACTTTCTGCGCTTCTCTTGCTTCTTTCTGCACCTTTCTTCCTTTTTCTGCATTTTTCTTGCCTCTTTCTGCACCAGTCTTGTCTCTTTCTACACCTCTCTTGCCTCGTTCTGTACCTCTCTTGCCTCTTTCTGTATCTCTCTTGCCTCTTTCTTCACCTCTCCTGCCTCTATCTGCACCTCTCTTGGATTTCTACTCCACTCTTGCCTCTTTCTGCACCTCTCTTGCCTCTTTTGCGCCTCTCTTGCCTCTTTCTGCACCTCTCTTGCCTCTTTCTGCACATCTCTTGCCTCTTTCTGCAGCTCACTCTCTTCATTCTGCACCTATCTTGCCTCTTTCTGCACCTCTCTTGCCTCTTTCTGTAGCTCACTCTCTTCTTTCTGCACCTCTCTTGCCTCTTTCTGCACCTCTCTTCCCTCTTTCTGTAGCTCACTTTCTTCTTTCTGTACCTCTCTTGCCTCTTTCTGCACCTCTTGTGCCTCTTTCTGTACCTCTCTTGCCTCTTTCTGCACCTCTCATGCCTCTATCTGCACTTCTCTTGGTTCTTTCTACAGCTCACTTTCTTCTTTCTGTACCTCTCTAGCCTCTTTCTTTACCTCTCTTGCCTCTTTCTGCACCTCTCTTGCCTCTTTCTGCAGCTCACTCTCTTCTTTCTGCACCTCCCCTGCCTCTTTCTGCACCTCTCTTGCCTCTTTCTGAACATTTCCTCCTCTTTCTGCACCTCTCTTGCCTATTGATGCACCTCTCTTGACTCTTTTTGCTCTTCTCTTGCCTCTTTTTTTAGCTCACTTGCTTCTTTCTGCACCTTTCTTCCTCTTTCTGTACCTCTCTTGACTCTTTCTACACCTCTTACCTCTTTCTGCACCTCTTTAGCCTCTTTCTGCACTTCTCTTGCCTCTTTCTGCACCACTCTTGCCTCTTTCTGCACCTCTCTTCCCTCTTTCTGCAGCTCACTCTCTTCTTTCTGCATCTCTCTTGCCTCTTTCTGCACCTCTCTTGCCTATTTCTACACCTCTCTTGCCTATTTTATGCACCTCTCTTAAATACAATGTGACATATACTGACATAAACAAAGAAAAAAGCACCATACCCGATGCCCGAATTTTGGATTTTTACCCCCCACCCCCCACCACGGTGGATCCCACAATAATACATAAACACATCAAATATAACAAGGAGATACTAAAAAAAATATTTTGATGGTTCCATCATAATCACAATTCATCCTTATGTAACCATTTAGTTAAAGGTTCCCAAATCTTTTCCCCTTTGGCCCTTGCCCTGCTTCCCCTTCTCCTAGACACAGAAATCTCCCAGTTGTAAATAAATAATAATTTACTAAATCAAACATGATTCGGAGGAGGGTTCGGATCAAGCCACACCGTGGCCAAACACAACCGCAATACAGCCATTGCTATATATAACAATTTCCTGTCAGCTTCCTCCATTTCTTGATTAGAAATCCCTAACATAATAACCTGGGGAGTCAATGGGACTAAATATCCCAATATACATTCTAAACGCTGTTCCATTTTAGCCAACAATTGAGAGAGGCCAGAACAGGTGGCAAACATATGTGTACTATCTGCAGCCAGCAACCCACACCGAGGACAATGTATCCCCGAAGTCCCACCCCATCGGTGAATACGCGCCAGAGTTATATATAAGTTGCACCATGTCTTATAACATTGTACCTGCAGATTTGCTGAAATACATGCCGTTTGGCTGAGCAAAAGGGAGTCTTCGCATTCACCCTGCCCGGCTTGTAAAATCGTTTGCCATCTATCATAATGTTTGGCTAAATCATCGCCCATCTTCTCATTTACAAGTTTATATAAAGAAGATGTTGTAGATTGACCCCGAATAATCAAATCTAATAAAGGGATTCGATCCCGCTGACTAAGTCTTTTAGTAAGGAAGTCCCTTATCTGCAAATATTTAAAAAAATATTTATTCTCAATCCCGAATTGTTCTTTGATAGCCTCAAAAGTAAGCATTCCAGCGTTAGATATAAGATCCCCTATACACCAAATGCCTTTCTCTATCCAATTTTTAAAATATACATCTTGGAATATTTCGGGAAGTAAAGTATTATTTACTAGAGGTGAATATAAATGTAGCCGCCCAATCCCAAACTTTTTCCTAACAGCTGTCCAGACCCTATAGGCACCAAGCAGAACCTTAAATTTGACCCTCTTAAAATAGGCAAAATCTATATGGCGCATAAGGAGTCCCCTGGCTGCAGTCCCATATATTAGATGGTAAATTGAAGTTTCCGCACATCCCGAACTTCCCCCATTTAACAGTTCCCCCATCTGTTTCAGCGCGATAGCCCAATAATAAATGTGAAAATTAGGGACAGCCCACCCTCCCCTATCTCTAGATAGAGTCATATATCTAAGAGCCCTTCTTGGGCGCTGTCCAGCCCATAAAAAGCATGAGACTAACTGATCTAGCTTCTGAAACCAGATTTTATTTATCTCTAAAGGAATTGCTCTAAAACAATATAGTATTTTGGGCAGGAATATCATTTTAACAACATTGCTTCTACCAATTAATGTCAAATGTAAGTTATTCATTCTTCGGGAATCTAATTTAATTTTTTTTAATAATGGTTTCAAATTAATATCAACAATATCTTCAGATTTAGAGCTTATTTCTATACCTAAATATCTGGCACTTACGGCTATCCGCGGATCCACTAATATAACTTTATCATTAATAACAATTTGAGTTTTGCACTCATTTAAATAATAACCAGAATCTTGCCAAATTGCGATGTTAAAATATTTATTTCATCTAAAGCCAAGCGGGGAGCAGCTGTTATAATGGCTAAATCATCCACGTATCCCAAAATTTTGACATCACCCCCTCTAGCATGAACAGGTTGGATTATCTGGTCTTCTTGGATCTTCCTAATTAAAGGGTCAATGTAGATAGCGAATAACAGGGGGGAACACGGACAGCCCTGTCTCGTTCCTCGCTTTATATTAATTACCCCCGACTGTACTCCCATCAGAGCAATTTTAGCAGTTGGATCTTTGTACATACTTTGAATTGCTCTTATAAATCCTTCCCCTATGCCATAATACTTCATAACAGCCCATAAAAAAGGCCAGGAGACCCTATCGAATGCCTTTTCTGCATCTAGCAGAATTAAGGCCATAGGGTCTCCTGTAACCTTGGTATAATCAAACAATGTTATTGTCCGACGAATATGATCGATAGTTTCCCGACCAGGCACAAAGCCGTGTTGCTGGGGGGGATACCATTTTTTTAATGACTGTCGCCAATCTATTTGCTAGAATATTGGAATACATTTTTATATCGCTATTTATCAAGGTTATGGGCCGATATGCCCCTGGGTCGGTTGCCACTTTCCCTTTCTTTAAAAATATAACAATCTTTGCAGACCTCCAAGACTCTGGAGGTGTATCTCCGCTCTGTACCAAACGAAATATCTCAAGCATTGTTGCAGCCAGCTGTAATCGAAAAATCTTGTAAAATTCTCCAGGTAAAAGATCAGGCCCAACAGCTTTACCTGATGGAAGTGAATCTATAGCATGGAGTATTTCTTCCAGACTAATCGGGGCATCCAAATTATCCCGATCTGCAGAAGTCAATTGCGTCGATTTGACCGCCTTAAGATATCTCTTACTTTCATCCTGAATCCCACAATTGTCACTTATCTCCTCCAGATATAACGTCTGATAAAATTTCTGAAAAGCCAAAAGAATAGCTCCTGCATCGGTTACTAAACCAATATCTGGATCGAAAATACCCGTAATCCGAGTTTGTGCCTCTTTTTCTCTAATCCGAACCGCTAACAAGTGGCCCACCCTTTCATTACTCTCATAAAGTTTGGACCACCAGGCTAAATATCTACCCGCAGATTTGGCAAATGAAATTTCAGTTATGGCAGATCTTGCAATTCTAATCTTAGTTTGAGCTGTTTCGGCATCCCCGCCCTCCGATAGTACCTTAACAAGATTAGTCTCAGCCTTCCCCAATGCTTCATACAACTCATTGATCTTACTCCTCTCTTTCTTCCTCTCCCACCCAAACTGCGTAGTCTCACCCCTGATCCCTGCTTTACAAGTGTCCCAGACATTCTGAATACCCGTACTGCCCATATTCTCCTTTAAAAATCTAGTGATCCACATTACCATATGCTCCATATAGGAGTTGTCACTCAACAAAGCCCTATTAAAAGTCCAGCTGGTTATTTGTTTCTTACATTTGATATTCACTTCAAGTACCAAAGGGTTATGGTCAGACATTACCCTGGGAAATTTAATAATTTTGCTGCCCTGCACCAGACATTGAGAAATGAAAAAATAATCCAATCTTGCATGAGTTCTGTGCGGAGCAGAGAAATAAGTAAACCCTGGGTCATTACCCTCTAACTGTGCCCACATATCAACTAGCCCGTGCAACTCTTTCAATTGGGAAAGAGACTTGAAAACCTTCGGTTTCCGCCCTTGATATATTATTTCAGGGTGATTAAATACTGCACAACCCAAATTTATATTAAAATCACCACACAATATAATCGGGGATGGCCAACCCACCAGTTCTAAACTCAACCAATTATATAGTTCAGGATCATCCAATACTGGTCCATAAACGGAACATAATGTAAACAAACTATTATCAATTGAACATTGTATAATTACCCATCTGCCATATTTATCAGAAAGTGAACGAGTAAAATTTGCCATACCCCGACGCGCCAATATAGCTACACCTTTAGTCTTAACCTCCTGCTTAGTCCATGAAACTAATTGAACCCCTCAAACTCCATAATTTTATTTCTACTAGCTTCTATGTGTGTTTCTTGGAGGCAGATGATATCTGCCTTCAAGAAACGAATGTCTTCCTTTATTCTACGCCTTTTTACAGCATCATTTAAACCACAAATATTAATAGAGGCAATCCTAATACACCCCATTATAAATGGCTAACAAATCTAAATACATGATATCCCTAATCATTGCAAAAAACATCTCAAAGCAATCCAAAGCTACACCACATAAAATCCCCTTTCTCCCAAATAGGATCCACCTCCCTCGCCCATCCCCCCCACACCCCTCACTAAGGCAAAAAAGGTCCTCAGACCCTTGTGATGCCTCCCGCGTTCCTATGTGCGACCCCTGTCACTCCCCAACCTTTCTAAAAAAAAACAGAAAAAGATAGACCCAGCCCGATTTAAGATTTAAAACAGCCCAAAAAAAAAAAAAAGCAGTAATCACCAATGTACAGACAATATACCACATCACTTTACTTCCGCCCTAATCGCTCTTAAGAAGACAGAAGGAGAAAACCTAAGAATCCCACACTTATTCAACCACCAGTCACCTCCTTTAGGTAGTTTTCCGCCTGTATCTCAGAAGTGAACACCCTAACCCTCCCCTGGTAAATAACTTTCAGCCGAGCAGGGTTCATCAAATACACTTCACATCCAAGTTTTTGGAAGGGGCTTATCAGCTGCCGTAGCCGCCATCTTCTCTCCACGGTTGTATGACAAAAATCTGGCTGTATGACTCAAATTCAAGTTTATTGTTTGATTACTAAAAACCATAACAAAATGTTAAAACCATGTGACTCATAAATACAAGGAGCCCCGATTAGTTCTAAAACAATGCAATAATCTTGCGATAAAAGCGGATTAACATTTTTTTAAGAATTGTCCGAATATGCATTTGTCTTTTGCGGATCAGGCTCCTTAGAATGACATAACAGTCACGGAATGATTTTAAGATAATCTAGAAAAAGAGACGAATAGATATAGCAGCTAATTTTTTAAAATGCTGAAAACAGTGTCCATGGAGACCTTGTAGGAGGAGCCGGATGGCCGCTAGAGTTTTTATTACAGAGAAATGGCCAACCGGCGGAGGAATTGCTGCCTACTCTTTCTCCAACACTTTAGCAGCTCTGATGACAAATTTGGTGAACCGAATGTTCAACTTTGTGTTTTCTTGGTTCATAGCTGCTGTGATGGCCTGACGACATGTGCGAACTCCAAGTTTGTTCCACTCTGCTCGCAATGAAGTCCTTCTATCGTTTAGCAGGGCTGGGCATGTGCAAGCTATGTGCTCCAAGCTTTCTGAATGGTAGCCGCATTCCCTGCATTCGAAATCAAGACTGGGGCGCCGCCATTGTGGCAGATGCTTTAAAAAGGGCCACTCACCTAGCCTTAGGGCCATAAACTTAACCTTCCAATAGACGGAGTATGTACTTGATAAGTAGGATGACTCGACCCCTGGTTTGTAGTCGGAGACAACGGCCCAAGCATGTTTTCTTCTAGATAATTTTGCCCTGTCAGAGTGGAAAGACCAGAGCCGAACGCTTCGCTTAATTACGGTCTTCAATGCCTGTTGTGGCGGATTTGTTCCCCAATATTCCGTTACTCCGAGTAGCTGTAGGGAGCGGGCCAGGTGGTGCCGATATTTTTGGCTGGATGCGCTGGTCGTTATTTCATTCCAGATTTTGGACTCAAGACTGCCATCCCGGAAGTTGCAGTCTATTGCAGAACTTGATGAAAGCCACGGCCTCGACGCCGTTGTGATCTAGCAGGCCGAGTTCTAATCTGACTTGTGCCGGAGATGAGGACCTCGGCAGGCGCCATGCTCGCTTAAAGATCCTGGTGGTTGATTTATTTAATAAGATATTTGTTGAGCCCATCATGATCTCGTGTCCATATGATAAGGAATTGGTGATCTTGGCCTTCATCACCTTGAGCAGCGGAGTCAAGCTTGGCCCTAGTAAATGTTTTGAAAGTTTAGCCAATGCAACCTCAAGCGACAGTGCTTTGGCCTTGACGGCATCTTTTCTTTTAGCAAAGGAACCTCTGGCATCAAGGAAAATTCCCAAATATTTATAGTGTGGCACTATGTTGATGGTTTTATTGTTGAAAAACCAGCTGCTTTTCCGCTGCTTCTGTTTGGTGAAATGAATTATTTTTGTTTTTGACAGGTTCAATTCGAGCGCATTATCAAGTGTATAGGGAAGGAGTTCGTCAAGAAGCCTCTGCAGGCCTACCTTTGTGTGGCTCAGTAGCACTAGCTCGTCGGCGTATAACAGATTACTGATGCGGGTTCCGTCCAATTGGGGTGGATGGGAGTTGACCTTGTCGAGTGTAGAGGATAGGTCCGAAATAAACGAAAAAGAAGGTTAAAAAGAAGGGGCGCCAAGATGCAACCTTGTTTAACGCCACTTCCTGTTTGGATCTTTTTTGAAACATAGGACCCGTCGCCCAACTTTATCCTTATCCAGGTCTGTGTGTGGAGTTGTATTATCGCTTTTAAGAGGGCGGGGGATATACCCCAACGGTCTAATTTTTGCCAAAGGCGGCCGCGTGGCACCCGGTCAAAAGCCGCCTTAAAGTCGACGAAGCAGCAGTATAGTTGCATACGACGGGCGTCTGCCTTCTCCATCAAAACAGTTAATGTCAATAAGTTGCTGGTTGTGCCTGAGTTAGCTACGAAGCCGGTCTGGTTGAAAGGAAGACGCTGGGTTGATTCAGCCCAGGTTGACAATTCTTCTAATAAGATGCTGGCGTAGTATTTGGATTCGATATCAAGAAGGGCTATCATTCTGTAGTTTTTTGGATCATCTCTTTTGCCACTTTTGTAGATGGGATGAATGATGGCACCTTTCCAGGGATCCGGAATATGATCATTGAGCCTGCAGTATAAAAACAATGGTGCAAGGAGACTTGACCACAGCGTTTCATCTGACTTAAACAAGCCCTGAGGTAGACCGTTGGGGCCAGGGGCTCCGTCTGACCTGCCTTTTCTGATTATCCGGGCAATGATGTTTATTAAAACTCCGTGTGTCGTCAGGGTCTCTAGGGTTGAATCATTCCCTGGCTCCTTACTCTCGATTGTGGGTGAATCCAGAACCCCCTCACTTGTAGTAGTTTACTCAATGTTGGCTGTGCAGTGGTTTTCAGTAACTGGTGGCCCAGGTTTGCAAGTCAAATGGGGACCAGGGTGCTCTGGCCTGCTTAAATGATCTTTGAAGTGATTAAATAGAAACTCAGTCCAGTCGTCAGAGCTTATGTTTGCGCTGCTTTGTCCTCTGCCTCCTAATGGGCCGTTGTTCACAAGGGACCAGAATAACTTTGCATTGGACCTTTTGCTGGCGTGGACTAACTTCAACCAGAACTGGTCTGACGCTGATTGTTTGTCTCTATGCACGGATGCCTTAAAAGCTTTTTGAGCTTGCTTATATTGTTTAAATAAAAATCTGTTGCCTGGGTTTTTTCTGGCCCGACATTGAGCAGCGTTTCTTATTAATTTTAAGGTTTTTGTAGCTGGTGAAATGTGAAGTCGTGGTGGAACTTGCCGGGGGTAAGATTTGGATGGAAATTCATTTAATAAACTGTTCACCAGCACTTCCCAGCTGTCGATAATTGGCACATCTTTTGCACTTTGTGAACTTAGAAGATGATCACATTTCTCCATGACAATAGGGACGACACTGGACGACCATTTCATTCACCTTAGGTTCTCTGAATAGATGTAGGATGTCGTGTGAGCAAGTGCGTGATGGTGAGGCATGTTGAGAGATAATGTTATTATTTGAGGTCGATGGTCACTTCCCCCCATTGCTGCTATATAATGGCACTCAATTAGGATGAGCATTTCGCTGTTTCCTAATGTAAAGTCCAGAAATGAGTGGGTTCGGCCGTTAGTTCTTGTCCAGGCCGGGGGGGTGTCTTTGGATGAGCGACCGTTTATTACTATGTAGCCTATTCTGCTAAGTTGAAGGACTGCATATTCACCCAATTTGGACGATCTGAGTCCTGACGGTAATGTTTGTGTGGCAAGATGTAAGGGGACCGCTGGAGGGATGATTCCCAGATCTTCAAACTGGTTATGAAAGAGATTGGTATTAAAGTCTCCAGAGATTAAACATGGTAAACTGCCATATGTGCTTAAGATATTGCATAAAATTTCGGTCAGGCAGTCCAGTTTGGATTTTTCTCCTTGGTACATGGTGAAATGTAAACATTTAGGAATAGTAACTTGCTCTCTGGTGCAACATTTTCAACCACAATGCCAGTGACCCAGTCAACTTCAAATTTTAACTGTTTAATGTGTGCTGATAATCTAGTAGCCACGTAGATAGACATCCCACCGCACAGTCTACCAAACTTGCTCTTTCTTATAGCTGGCGATGTAAATTCTAGATACCCTTCAATTGGGTTGCTTGTTGATAGCAAGGTTTCCTGGAAAAAAATAATGTCATGTTTTGTAAGGAATTCAAGTGTTTCTGGAGATTGCAGTTTTGGCAAAAGGCCAGTGATATTCCAGGAACAGATTGTGAGACCATGTTCCCGGTTATTTCAATTGATCCTGCTTAGGGCTGCTGGCAGCCATGACCAGTCTGCACTTCTGATTGTTTGCTGGACTGCACTGCGCTCGTCATTATCGACTAGACAGCGGCTTCTAGCTGACTTTAAAATAGAAAAGGGGATGTGGCTTGTACTTAAAACTGGGACACGGCTAGGTGCAAGTATTGAAGGATATTGGGGAACTCGGGGCATTGCTATAATTATTCCCCAGATTTTAAATTGGTCAGCTTTAGATTGAACCAGTTCCCTTATGGCTTTAGATGCTAATGTGATTAGGGTCGAGTCTCCCGTTTGGGGGACAAGACTGGGCTTAAATTCGATGGCAAGGATATCTTTTGATTCCAGCTTGCACAGATCTGGATTTGATTTAAAGAGCCGGATTATGTTCCCGCGATTTAGTATGTCATGCGGTCCTTGAGAAACGTACTCTGGTGTTAAAATTAGCTTGGTTTCATTGATGTCTATGGCTTGGTCGTGGATTTCAGCAGATATGGACTTAGGTGGTTTAGCCTTAACTTCTAATTTTCGTTGAGAGGTTGATGTACTATGCGGTGGGGTTACTTGGTCGTTGACTTGGTTGGTTGATGCTGAGATAAAAACTGTTTTGCGCATACACGCCGAAGAAAATTGGCTAGATGGGATTGCCGGAACTTGGTGGTCCAGTCTTATGATGGAATTCGCTGCACGGTAAATAACTTTCAGCCGAGCAGGGTTCATCAAATACACTTCACATCCAAGTTTTTGGAAGGGGCTTATCAGCTGCCGTAGCCGTCATCTTCTCTCCACGGTTGTATGACAAAAATCTGGCTGTACAAAAAATGTCTGCCCCTCAGCTGATTTTTTTGCATCCGATCTTGCCTTTTCAAATATTGCCTGCCGCAAAAGAAAGTTCCCGAAAAAAATTAAAATTGCTCGGGGCTTTGGATTAGGGCCGGGATTACTTTTTGTCATTAGGGGAAATCTATGTACACGCTGAATCTCTGCTTCCCAGTTCCAGTATGATAGTTCTGGGAAAGCGGATTTAAAAAGCTTTAGTACAAAACCTCGTACATCACTCCCCTCGACTTTCTCTTCAATACCCAGTAGGCGCAAATTGTTTCTCTGCTGCCTATTTTCGGATTCCTCCAGTTTCCACAAAATATCCATCATTCTAGCGTCGTTGGCATTAGTTTTTTGCTCAGTACTCTCCAATCCGGCCTCTAGTCCTACTACACGTTCCTCCAGGGCAGTAGTTCTTGCAACAACCTCTGAACAGGCTTTTGTTGTTTTACGAATAGCGCCTTGGATTTTTTTTGGTTGCAAGTTGAGCTCTTTTATGCTCCTGGCGAGCCTCTACTTGCATTGCCTTAAGCGTTGCGCAAACTAAACCAATTGAGGGAACCTATTCTGATTTACTTTCAGAAACCATGCGAGCTTCCTCCTGGAATCCTGGCCCTAACTCCCCCTCAGCAGCCAAATTAGTAGTAGAATAGTCCCATTGAAGGTGCTCGTTAGTGTCTGAGTGAGAGCTTCCATGCCGTGAGCCCTCGAGGCTTTTCTTCCTAGCTCGATTAGATCGGTTAATAACCCTCCTTAAGGTTTCTGCTGTCGTAGGGGGACCGTCACTGTCATCCCCTGAGGCATCAATATCCGTATTATCAGGATCGCTAACGTTATTAAGGTCAGATTCTTCTGCCAGTGAAAAAAAAATTTCCCCGTCTGGAGTACCAGGCACTATATCCCCCAGTTCCTGTTAATGTAGCGATCCCAGTCAAATCAGATACACTGTTGCAAACTGTATTAGCAACAGTATCGGAGCCGGTACCTGCGTTTTTCAATTTATTTGCCATTTTCTCCAACAGCGGCTTGATCTGTTTACCGCTTACCGACTTGCCGGAAAACATCCCTGGGACCGTCGGAGTCTTCCCTCTCACAGCCCCGTCTGAAAATTGCCTTTTGCTCCCGGAAGTCCCATTCTTGCTCCCCGCCCTCTCCACTCTTTCCTGAGTGGGAGTGTGAGCCGCTTCAACCTCCTTTGGGACCGGCAGCTTTCTAGACGCTGGAACAACTTTGGAGCCGGTCGCTCCCTCCCTTGGAGCCGCTCTCCATGGACCCATCCTGTTCTGGCTCGCGTTCGCGCTCTCACTCAGCTGTTTGCTCCCGGCAAGCCACGCCCGCCAGGCCCGCAGGTACGTCCGACTTCGCAGGACGCTGAAACCAAGCCTCGCTGCACGTTTCAACAAGGTGTAGATCTCTTGAAAAATAATCATCCGGAATGGATTCCGTTGCCTCTGTATTCCTCTGTAACCATAGAACTCAGCTGGGCATTAACTCCACAAAATACTGGTCAAAAGACCACCAAGGTCGGGGAGTGACACTCGCACAGGTCACGCAGCCGCCATCTTGCCTCGCCGTACGTTTCTTCCTCTTTCTGTACCTCTCTTGACTCTTTCTACACATCTGACCTCTTTCTGCACCTCTTTAGCCTCTTTCTGCACCTCTCTTGCCTCTTTCTGTACCACTCTTGCCTCTTTCTGCAGCTCACTCTCTTCTTTCTGCACCTCTCTTGACTCTTTCTACACCTCTCTTCCCTCTTTCTGCACCTCACTCTCTTCTTTCTGCACACCTCTTGCCTCTTTCTGCACTTCTCTTGCCTCTTTCTGCACCTCTCTTGCCTCTATCTGCACTTCTCTTGCTTCTTTCGGCAGCTCACTCTCTTCTTTCTGCACCTCTCTTACCTCTTTCTGCACCTCGCTTGCCTCTTTCTGCACCTCTCTTCCCTCTTTCTGCAGCTCACTCATCTTTCTGCACCTCTCTTGCCTTTCTGCACCTCTCTTGCCTCTTTCTGCACTTCTCTTGCTTCTTTCTGCACCTTTCTTCCTGTTTCTGCCCCTCTCCTGCCTCTTTCTGCACCTTTCTTCCTTTTTCTGTACATCTCTTGCCTCTTTCTGCACCTCTCTTGCCTCCTTCTGCTCATCTCTTGCCTCGTTCTGCACCTCACTTGCCTCTTTATGCACCTTTCTTCCTCTTGTTGCACCTCTCTTGCCTCTTTCTACACCTCTTACCTCTTTCTGCACCCCTCTTGCCTCTTTCTGCATGTCTCTTGCCTCTTTTTGAACCTCTCTTGCCTCTTTCTGCAGCTCACTCTCTTCTTTCTGCACCTCTCTTGCCTCCTTCTGCACTTCTCTTCCCTCTTTCTGCAGCTCACTCTCTTCTATCAGCACCTCTCTTGCCTCTTTCTGCACCTCTCTTGCCTCTTTCTGCACCTCTCTTGTCTCTTTCTGCACATCTCTTGTCTCTTTCTGCACCTCTGTTGCCTCTTTCTGTACCTCTCTTGCCTATTTCTGCATCTCTCTTGCCTCTTTCTGTACCTCTCTTGCCTCTTTCTGCACCTCTCTTGCCTCTTTCTGCTGCTCACTCTCTTCTATCAGCACCTCTCTTGCCTCTTTATGCACCTCTCTTGCCTCTTTCTGTACCTCTCTTGCCTCTTTCTGCACATCTCTTGCCTCTTTCTGCACCTCTGTTGCCTCTTTCTGCACCTCTCTTCCCTCTTTCTGCAGCTCACTCATCTTTCTGTACCTCTCTTGCCTCTTTCTACACCTCTCTTGCCTATTTCTGCACCTCTCTTGCCTCTTTCTGCACCTCTCTTGCCTCTTTCTGCACCTCTCTTGCCTCTTTCTGCACTTCTCTTGCTTCTTTCTGCAGCTCACTCTTCTTTCTGCACCTCTCTTGCCTCTTTCTGTACTTCTCGTGCCTCTTTCTGCACCTCTCTTGCCTCTTTCTGCAGCTCACTCTCTTCTTTCTGCACCTCTCTTGCCTCTTCTACACCTCTCTTAACTCTTTCTGCACCTTTCTTCTTCTTTCTGCACCTCTCTTGCCTCTTTCTGCATCTCTCTTGCCTCTATCTGCACCTCTCTTGCCTTTCTACTCAACTCTTGCCTCTTTCTGCACCTCTCTTGCCTCTTTCTGCACTTCTCTTGCCTCTTTCTGCACCTCTCTTGCCTCTTTCTGCACCTCACTCTATTCTTTCTGCACCTCTCTTGCTTCTTTCTGCACCTGTCTTGCTTCTTTCTGCGCTTCTCTTACTTCTTTCAGCGCCTTTCTTCCTTTTTCTGCATTTCTCTTGCTGTTGCCTACTCTGCACCTTTATTCCTCTTTCTGCACTTCTCTTGCCTCTTTCTGCACCTCTCTTGCCTCTTTCTGCACCTCACTCTCTTCTTTCTGCACCTCTCTTGCTTCTTTCTGAACCTGTCTTACCTCTTTCTGCGCTTCTCTTGATTCTTTCTGCGCCTTTCTTCCTTTGTCTGCATTTCTCTTGCTATTGTCTCTTTCTGCACCGTTCTTCCTCTTTCTGCACCTCTCTTGCCTCTTTCTGCACCTCTCTTGCTTCTTTCTGTACCTCTCTTGCTTCTTTCTGCGCTTCTCTTGCTTCTTTCTGCACCTTTCTTCCTCTTTCTGCACCTCTCTTGTCTCTTTCTGCATGTCTCTTGCCTCTGTCTGCACCTCTCTTGCCTCTTTCTGCAGCTCACTCTCTTCTTTCTGCGCCTCTCTGGCCTCTTTCTGCACCTCTCTTCCCTCATTCTGCAGCTCACTCTCTTCTATCTGTACCTCTCTTGCCTCTTTTGCAGCTCTCTTGCCTCTTTTTGCACCTCTCTTGCCACTTTTTGCACATCTCTTGCCTCTTTCTGCAGCTCACTCTCTTCTTTCTGCACCTCTCTTGCCTCTTTCTGTAGCTCACTCTCTTCTTTCTGTACCTCTCTTGCCTCTTTCTGCACCTCTCTTCCCTCTTTCTGCAGCTCACTCTCTTCTTTCTGTACCTCTCTTGCCTCTTTCTGCACCTCTTGTGCCTCTTTCTGCACCTCTCTTGCCTCTTTCTGCACCTCTCATGCCTCTATCTGCACTTCTCTTGCTTCTTTCTGCAACTCACTCTCTTCTTTCTGTACCTCTCTTCCCTCTTTCTGCAGGTCACTCTCCTTTCTGAACATTTCTTCCTCTTTCTGCACCTCTCTTGCCTCTTGATGCACCTCTCGTGACTCCTTTTGCTCTTCTCTTGCCTCTTTTTCAGCTCACTTGCTTCTTTCTGCACCTTTCTTCTTCTTTCTGTACCTCTCTTGACTCTTTCTACACCTCTTACCTCTTTCTGCACCTCTTTTACCTCTTTCTGCACCTCTCTAGCCTCTTTCTGCACCACTCTTGCCTCGTTCTGCATCTCACTCTCTTCTTTCTGCACCTCTCTTGCCTCTTTCTACACCTCTCTTCCCGCTTTCTGCAGCTCACTCTCTTCTTTCTGCACCCATCTTGCCTCTTTATGCACCTCTCCTGCATCTTTCTGTATCTCTCTTGCCTCTTTCTGCACATCTCTTGCCTCTTTCTGCCAGTCTTGTCTCTTTCTACACCTCTCTTACCTCTCTCTGTACCTCTCTTGCCTCTTCCTGCACCTATCTTGCCTTTTTCTTCACCTCTCTTGCCTTATCTGCACCTCTCTTGGCTTTCTACTTCACTCTTGCCTCTTTCTTCACCTCTCTTGTCTCTTTCTGCACTTCTCTTTCCTCTTTCTGCACTTCTCTTGCCTGTTTCTGCACTTCTCTTGCCTGTTTCTGCACCTCACTCTCTTCTTTCTGCACCTCTCTTGCTTCTTTCTGCACCTCTCTTGCTACTTTCTGCGCTTCTCTTGCTTCTTTCTGCACCTTTCTTCCTTTTTCTGCATTTTTCTTGCCTCTTTCTGTGCCTTTCTTCCTCTTCCGGGACCTCTCTTGCCTCTTTCTGCACCTCTCTTGTCTCTTTCTGCACCTCTCTTGCCTCTTTCTGTACCTCACTTGCCTCTTTCTGCGCCTTTCTTCCTCTTTCTGCACCTCACTCTCTTCATTTTGCAACTCTCTTGCTTCTTTCTGTGCCTCTCTTGCTTCTTTCTGCACTTCTCTTGCTTATTTCTGCCCCTCTCTTGCCTCTTTCATCACTTCTCCTGCTTCTTTCTGCACCTTTCTTCCTCTTTTGCACCTCTCTTGCCACTTTTTGCACATCTCTTGCCTCTTTCTGCAGCTCACTCTCTTCTTTCTGCACCTCTCTTGCCTCTTTCTGTAGCTCACTATCTTCTTTCTGTACCTCTCTTGCCTCTTTCTGCACCTCTCTTCCCTCTTTCTGCAGCTCACTCTCTTCTTTCTGTACCTCTCTTGCCTCTTTCTGCACCTCTTGTGCCTCTTTCTGCACCTCTCTTGCCTCTTTCTGCACCTCTCATGCCTCTATCTGCACTTCTCTTGGTTCTTTCTGCAGCTCACTCTCTTCTTTCTGCACCTCTCCTGCCTCTTTCTGCACCTCTCTTGCCTCTTTCTGAACATTTCTTCCTCTTTCTGCACCTCTCTTGCCTCTTGATGCACCTCTCGTGACTCCTTTTGCTCTTCTCTTGCCTCTTTTTTCAGCTCACTTGCTTCTTTCTGCACCTTTCTTCTTCTTTCTGTACCTCTCTTGACTCTTTCTACACCTCTTACCTCTTTCTGTACCTCTTTTACCTCTTTCTGCACCTCTCTAGCCTCTTTCTGCACCACTCTTGCCTCGTTCTGCATCTCACTCTCTTCTTTCTGCAACTCTCTTGCCTCTTTCTACACCTCTCTTCCCGCTTTCTGCAGCTCACTCTCTTCTTTCTGCACCCGTCTTGCCTCTTTATGCACCTCTCCTGCATCTTTCTGTATCTCTCTTGCCTCTTTCTGCACATCTCTTGCCTCTTTCTGCCAGTCTTGTCTCTTTCTACACCTCTCTTACCTCTCTCTGTACCTCTCTTGCCTCTTCCTGCACCTATCTTGCCTCTTTCTTCACCTCTCTTGCCTTATCTGCACCTCTCTTGGCTTTCTACTTCACTCTTGCCTCTTTCTTCACCTCTCTTGTCTCTTTCTGCACTTCTCTTTCCTCTTTCTGCACTTCTCTTGCCTGTTTCTGCACTTCTCTTGCCTGTTTCTGCACCTCACTCTCTTCTTTCTGCACCTCTCTTGCTTCTTTCTGCACCTCTCTTGCTACTTTCTGCGCTTCTCTTGCTTCTTTCTGCACCTTTCTTCCTTTTTCTGCATTTTTCTTGCCTCTTTCTGTGCCTTTCTTCCTCTTCCGGGACCTCTCTTGCCTCTTTCTGCACCTCTCTTGCCTCTTTCTGCACCTCTCTTGTCTCTTTCTGCACCTCTCTTGCCTCTTTCTGTACCTCACTTGCCTCTTTCTGCGCCTTTCTTCCTCTTTCTGCACCTCACTCTCTTCATTTTGCAACTCTCTTGCTTCTTTCTGTGCCTCTCTTGCTTCTTTCTGCACTTCTCTTGCTTATTTCTGCCCCTCTCTTGCCTCTTTCATCACTTCTCCTGCTTCTTTCTGCACCTTTCTTCCTCTTTTTGCACCTCTCTTGCTTTTTTCTGCACTTTTCTTGCCTTTTTCTGTACTTCTCTTGCTTCTTTCTGCACTTCTATTGCTTCTTTCTGCGCCTTTCTTTCTCTTTCTGCACATGTCTTACCTATCTAGGTGTAGTTAGAAATTAGCATTTAAAAAACCTTAGAAATTCACTGAAAAAAATCACAGATTTCAGGGACGTTATATATAGAAATTAGCATTTAAAAACCTTAGAAATTCACTGAAAAAACCATAGGTTTCAGGGACATTATAGTTAGAAATTAGCATTTAAAAACCCTTTGAAATTCACTGAAAAAACCATAGGTTTCAGGGACGTTATAGTCAGAAATTAGCATTTAAAAAACCTTTGAAATTCACTGAAAAAACCATAGGTTTCAGGGACGTTATAGTTAGAAATTATCATTTAAAAAACCTTTGAAATTCACTGAAAAAACCATAGGTTTCAGGGACGTTATAGTTAGAAATTAGCCTTTAAAAAACCATAGAAATTCACTGAAAAACCATAGGTTTCATCGACGTTATAGTTAGTTGGACATTTCACTAGTACAAAACCAGAGAAATTTGCCCGTTATAGTTCGTTGAGCTAACTATAACTCGCGCCCCCGCAATGCACTGCTGATGACGTCACATATTACATCATTCATGACATGGTCAGTGACATCACAGATGACATCACTGATGACATCTCAAATGACATCACTGATGACATCACTGGTGACATCATCCAGTGACTATGTGTTTCCTATAAAGTTTAAATATGTTTTATATATATATATATACATATATATGCCAAGGTGTATTGAAGAATGAGTGGGTATTTAAGTGTCTGAATGGATGATTTAGTAGGTGCGTGACTGACTGTATAAGTGAGTGATTAATCGTGTCTTACTGAATGCATGGGTTAGTGACTAAACTGTGTGAATGTCTGTATTAGTCTGTCAGCTGGTGTGGAAGCTGCTGCATGGGTTGGTGAGTAGCTGCATGAGTGTCTATATGGGTTATTGATTGGTTGTCTGAGAATCTGTTTGGGTGCCTGAGTGTCTCTGTGGGTGGGTGGGGGGTGTGTGACTCTGTGAATAGATGTGTGAGTAGGTGATTCACTGGGTGTATGGGTTCAAGAGTGCATCTGTGAAGGGCTGTATGTGTGGGTGAGTGTGTGGGTGTATGGGTGTGTTGGTGAGTGAATGGATGTCTCAGTGGTACATGTGTGAGTAACTACATATGTGAAAGGCAGTATATGTGAGTGTTGGAGTATATAAATGACTATATGTGAGAGTGAGTGATTGTGAGAGTAGCTGTATGGATGAGTGTGTGCTTGTAGAAGAGAGTAAGTATGTGTTAGTATCTGTATGAATAGGTGAAGTGGTGTGTGTATAACTGTATAGGTGAGTAAATGGGAGTGTGATTGATTCTTTGCATGACTGACTAGGTGTGTGAGTAACTCTATGGGTTAGTGGTGGTATGTGAGTGTCTTTATAGGTGTATGAGTGCATATGATAGTGCTGTATTGATGAGTGACTGCATGTATGAGTAACTGTATGGATGAATGAGTGGACATGTGTGTAGACCTAGGAATCAGTGAGTGGGTATGTAGTAACTGGTATTGGTGTGTCTATGGTTTCGAAAATGGTAGTCTGCATTTTAGAGTGGGTGTATCAAAGGTTATATTAGGGTGTGAGGAGGTGCATCAGATTATCACGTGGATGATGTCATCAGTGATGTCATTTGAGATGTCATCAGTGATGTCATCAGTGATGTCACTGACCATGTCATGAATGATGTAATATGTGACGTCATCAGCAGTGCATTGCGGGGGCGCGAGTTATAGTTAGCAAAACTAACTATAACGGGCGAATTTCTCTGGTTTTGTACTAGTGAAATGTCCAACTAACTATAACGTCCTTGAAACCTATGGTTTTTTCAGTGAATTTCTATGGTTTTTTAAAGGCTAATTTCTAACTATAACGTCCCTGAAACCTATGCTTTTTTTGGTGAATTTCAAAGGTTTTTTAAATGATAATTTCTAACTATAACGTCCCTGAAACCTATGGTTTTTTCAGTGAATATATATATATATATATATATATATAAAAATATAAATATATATATTACCTAAAAATTGTATGTCTTTTAAGACCTCCAGCTCTGGACACATGGTAGAACAAAGTTTATTGCAAAGATCGTATCTGTGCTGTTAAGTACCACAAACTCGACCTTCTTTTCCATAGATGCATTGTGCCAAATACTGAGTACATAATATCCCATTTAGTGAGCAAGACCAACAACCGTACCTTAGATATTTCTGGGGACCTATGCAACTGCAGGGATAGGAGAAAAAGCCTGAGACAAACCATTCATTATTCTCACCAAAATGAAACGTTTGGTATATTGCCTTTACTGGAAAGCTATAATGACTCTGACAGACTAATCAACAGTGTAAGTTTGTACCCCTCATGAACATTAATTGCTTTACATGAAGGAAATTGTGCTTATTCAAAAAGGTCCTTATTTCTCAAAGCAACTGCAGATTTCACTCTGTAATTCCTGTTAATTCTTCCCCCTGGTTTTACCGCTACACTGCTATCAGTAACTCCATAAGGGGAGACTTTGTAGAGCCAGATCTGAGGCACTCATTGTGAAGTCTTTATTTGGAGTTTTTGGCAAACAGACTGACTTTAATGATACCAGACATGGTCAACACATGTCCCGAAGCTCCTGCCATTGTTAACCATCAGCAGATGGGAGCAGATTCGGATCCTTCAGCATCAACCCACAATTGCGTTGGTCTTACCTGAGGCACGCGAAATTGTGCACGAAGTGAGCATTGATTGACAGTTTTCATTTATTTTCTGCATTACCATTTCCAATAAAAGCAGGCTGCCAAGCACAACAACATGTTTTTAACTTTAAGCAAAAGGGCACAGAATGAAAATTGGCTTGAGACAAGAGGATCTTATGATCTGGCTCCAATGCTGGTTTGTCATTTTTACCAGCATCCGTGACTGAGCAGCAGATGCTTTGGTTGGCCACTCTAATCTAAAAGGCATGATGCACATATTTTACATAATGCCACACATGTGTTACTGTACTTGTGATGATAGTACTATGGATTAAACACTCAATGCACTTAGACTATTATTGCCATCAAAACTGACCTCGGTGTAGATGTACTCGAAAGTAAGTTCATGGTTATGTTATGTGTATTTGTAAAGCGCACCTGCGAGTGTATCCTGGGCGCCAGGAATGCTTTTTTTCTGCAAGTCATAATTTTTTTTAGATAAACTTCAAATCTCTAAACTGTCATAGAAAGGTAGTACGAGTTAATGGGTATCACCTCTCATCTCTTGCCACTACTGTATGGTAAGCGAAAATCTTTCCATTATCTCCTTTGTTTGAATATTTGTGTGTGGTTGTGAGGGAGACACAGAGTGTTGTGCAAAAAAAAACCATTGAAAGGGAACATATTAACTCAAATCACAAAATGTTACAAAATACCTGTGAGGTTCCTTTACAAGCACCAGTTTTAAGGGACTTTATTGATGCTATACAAAAGAGATTAAAAGCAAAAATTCATCAGGTAAGATGAGCAATACAATAATAACTCCTGCACGCACCCCACTAATGACCTGAGACATGATGTTGCATACAACATCTGAAAGTATAGCGTCAATATCACAGTTCACCAGCCTACCGTTCCCTTGATCCACCTACGTCTTTTGGCCATGTGCAATGCATCAGGACACAGAGTGTGTCCTCTGGTCATGTCCGCTTCCCAGACCTTGTGTCCCCTATCCCTACTGAACCAACTCTGCATTTGGTCATGTGCAGTGCATTCCCATGAACAGTGGGCTCCACGCACATGGTGTGACCTTCATCACACCCCTTGATCAAGCCACTGCACCCAGAGAACCTGATGTGAACAGCCTTTGTCCTTGATTAGTAACCTCTTACACAAGGAATGCACTCAAAACCAAATGTGCTCAGCCTTCGGACGTGTGCATTGGGTGCTGATCTTGTACCTATCATGTTCTTGAGTGAGGGGACTTCAGTGAAGGGTATGGCTGAGACCAGCTTGCAAACCTTGCTGATTAAATGCGCAGAACATGTTGAATAGGACCTTGGAGTAGGGGTGCTAAGGGCAGGTTCTGCACTCCAAACCCACTGACCATCATTGAAGTAAGCTCTTGGATTTGGAGATATCAGCAATTGTCTGCAGTCATAGCCTACTGCAAATAATTAAATTAAGATTTGACCTCTGCCCCCCTTTTGCCTTATTGTATATCGGGGCCAAAGGCCCAACACTCAACCAGAGCCTACCAGGCACAAATAAAATGAATCCAGCCTCCACATCTTATTCCCTTCAATGAAAGATCTGACTTGAAGGTTAGCCCCTTCAGCTAACTGAATCTAATAAAAACATCAGCCCAGTTGACTGTGAGCTCCTGCGTCCTTGAGCAACCTCATCTATGTCAACAAGGATGTCACTGGTTTTGTGATGACACCAATTATATCAGTAATGTAATTTGTGGTGCTGTCTGTGATGACATGTTTGACGTTATGAGGGGTACATTGGGAGAGTGATGATTACGATGTTCACAATTTCTGGTCAATTTAAGTAGTTTTGCATAAAAATAAAACATCCTTTCAACTGAGATTTGTTGAGGAATCTTCTATGCTTTTTAAGAAACATAATTTTCTTTTCTGAGTAAAGAACCTTAACGTCCCCGTAACAAGGATTTTCAGTGAACTTTTAAGGTTTTGAGTGAAATAATTCACCCCATCCATTGCGTGAGCCTGCTGTGTGTAGTCTGCTGTGAGCATTGAATTTAGACATATGATGTGTTATCAAGCCTCGCCATTCACCCACCTCGGTATCCCCTGCATCTGCTTTTTGCAGTGAGATATGGATTTAATAACCACATTCTTTGCCTGAACCATGTGGCCCTTGAACCTACTTAACATATCCTTTTGCCAGGCGCAGGGCACGCTCATTTGCAGCAGGCTCTGAGCCGATTGTGTGATCCTGATCAGTGCCATGGGCCCCACATTTGTACCCTCAAAACTCCCCCTTCAGAACATTGACAATGCCTTCTGGGCAAAGGGCTTGGACAGACACAGTCCCCTATGATCTCAAAACCCACTCTACACAGACTGCAGCCTGCTCAGTGGGCAGAGGCCGCTGGCCTAATGTCAACCAAAGGTTGCGTCCAGTAGGCTTTACAGGTAGGCTTTCTAGGTGCAGGTCTTAACTGCAGCATTTGGCAGAAGGTTTGGTCCTGCACCCACACATCACTTATCAAGGCTGCAGCTTATAACCTTTACACCAAAACCCACTGTGCATAACGTTTAGCTTAAGATCAAGGGGCCTATTTACTAAGGTAAATATATATTTGTATATATACTATTACACTTAGATGGCACTCTACACATTTTGCTATTCATTATTTACGAATTAACACCTAGGTGTATTCTTTCATACATCCACTCCCTCAAATCAGGGGGTAGCACATGAAGCCTTCTATTACAGGATTAATGCATGTAAAGTTACTACTCATAATTTTGCACATGCAGGAGGCGATATCCACCACCGCAGCGGAGATCTCCCTACAGGAAAAAATAATAGTCTACTATTCTTTAAAAATATTATCATAATATTTAAATGTATAATATAAATATAAAATATAAATGTATATAATTTCAAATATTTGTTATTATCCTAGATCTCAAAGAAGATACAATGTTACAGCACATCAACTCACTAAATTAAGGGCCTGATTACGATCTTGGCGGACAGGATTACTCCTTCAGAAACATGAAGGATATCCCGTCCGCCGTATTACAATTCCATTATATCCTATGGAACTTGTAATATAGTGGATGGGATATCCATCACGTTTGTGACGGAGTATCCCATCCGCCAAGATTGCAATCAGGCCCTAAATTTGTATTAAACAATTGATTATTTTTAATATTTTAACTGAATTAAAAAATATTAATTTTTAAAAAATAATTTGAAAATACCCACCCCCACTAGCATTTGTATTTAATATTTAAGATGTTTTGGATTATACTGAAGTTTAAGTGTCATTTATTTTTCTTAAGCATACTGTTCAATTTTAAAATAATAAAATAATTTATTGCAAGTTATATACATTTTGCAAAAATAAACTATACTATACATTATTTATTCTTTCTATGCAAAACCAACTTAAACAATACAAACTTTGGAAATTCTTAAGTTATAGTTATAAACTAAATTTCTAATTTGTGCATCACCAGTTATAACTTACATTTATAAGTTCCTCACCACCTTCAGTTTACTATACCTCTCACACTTCCATACACAGTCTTGTTGCATCACTAGCCACACTACATTAACTATAATTTGCCACTCTACCATGCACCTGGTAGAGTAGCAAGCCTTCTCCATAGAGTGCTAGTACCCTTTCATAGTATATAATTTATACCATGTAATATTATAGTATATACACAACACTTATGACATTGGAAATTACATCATTTGTAAGAACAGAGTGCATGGTAGAATGGCAAGTTATAGTTAATGTATTGTGGATACCCAGGTGAATGCACTGTGAATGGAGGTGCATGAGTTATAATAATTGAAGGTGTTGCATAAATCATAAGTTAAAGGCATAAGTATTACTTTAGAATGTCTATATTTACTGTAGTTAAAGTTTTGTTTGCATAAAAAGAATAAATAAACTTATAGTAATTTAAAGGTGGTCCATACATTAAAATTGAAGCTATAACTATAACTTTAGCATTTCTAGTGTTTGTGTAGTTTAGGTTTGGCTTGCATATAAGGAATAACGTTTTCTTGAATATAACAAAGTTTTAGCCATTTTTTTTTTAAGTACATTTTAATGTTGAAAAAAAAGTGTTCCAAATCGTAGAGTCCATTGTTGTCAAGTGGAGTGTCGTTAAGAGTAGTGTCATAGAGTGTAGTGTCATAAAATCGACTATAGTGGAGAGGCGTAGCATACACTGGACTAAAGTGTCATAGAGTGGAGTAGCGTGTTTTAGAGTAGAGTGATGCAGAGTGCACTAGAGTGGAAAGGCATATAGTAGAGTTGAGTAAACTGATATAAACTGGAGTGGTGTCTGTGTGGTGTGTCATAGAGTGTTGAAAAGTTTTGTAGAGTGGAGTAGAGTGTTGTACAGTGGAGTGTAGGGGCATAGAGTGGAGTAAAAGGTTGTACAGTGTAGTGTAGGGGCATAGAGTGGAGTACAGTGTGGTTTAGTGGCACAGAGCATAGTAGACACTTCTAGGACAACACAACCAGGCAAAATTCTAAGACTACGTGAGCACTTTAAATAAACGAGACAAATGACGGTATGGACTCACAGAAGTTCAGTGGATTACAAATGTGCAAAGTCTGTGTCAACAATACAACTCAAAGCCTGACACACAAAGTTACACCAATTAATGCAACGTTCATAAATACACAGGTCCCGGAAACATGGAGAGGATCTATTCTGCACTCCATATATAAGAAAGGTGACAATACTGATGCAGCTAACTGCCATCTGATTGCATTGCTGGACATTGATGCAAAGGCCTATGCCAAGGTACTGTTAGGAGAACTTGAAGAATGGGCAACAGAGAAAAAATTAATTCCATTTCACCAGACTAGATTCAGGCAAAAATCCTCTACTCTAGATAATATAGTCGCCTTATACTATATTGCATACCGTTCTACCTTGCCGACTAGACCAGTTTTGTTTGCTTGCTTTGTAGATTACTGTGCAGCCTATAATAGAGTGGATCGTAATGTATTATGGGCAAAGCTAAGCAACTGGGGCATTTCACAAACTCTACTTAATGCAATAGTTTTCTTGTATTCAGACAATTGGGTACATGTTAAGCTAGGTGAAGGCACAAAAGTGACCAACCGTGTAAAAATCAGTCAAGGAGTGAAACAGGATTTCATTCTGGCACCACTTCTATTCAACAAATATATAGCAGATATGGGGAGTGCACTATCGAAAGCCAACTCCTTTCCACCAAGGCTTGGAACACACACACAGTCCAGCTTATACCGTATGCAGACGATTTGGTCATTCTTGACTACACTAAAACCGGAATGTAGTGAACCTTGAACAAACCGCACAAGTACCATCTAGACAATAAACTGCAAGTGAATATAGATAAAACCAATGTGATGGTATTTTCCAAATCAAGCCACTGCTGTTACTTAGACCAACTCATGATAAGATACACTGTCACATATGTTACCTGGGTGTCTGGCTTTCAGTCACTAGTATATTGACCATTAACAGAAATAATATAAAGAAAAAAAGCCAGCTATCTAATGGTTGCCCTGTGCAAACTTAACTTGCAGCTATAAAGCCCAACAGAGGAAGCAATACTTTTTTGGTAATTATATGCTTAGGCAGGCCATTTTTGAAAAAGCCCGACCCGAGGCCAGACGGCAATATAAAGAGTCTTCTTTTTTTGTACGCCCGGATTTTTGCCATGTTACCGTAGAGCGCAGATGGCGACTCCGGCAAATGATTAAGCCCTTTCAGGATGCTGGGTTCGAGGCCTTTTTACTTTCCCCTGCTAGACTGAAGACGATCGTAAGAGGGGCGGTTAAGTTTTTCACCTCAGAAATCCAGGCTAGAGAGTATCTAGTTCAAATTCGGTCAGATAAACGAAATGTCTGAGATCTCAATGTAACTGTGGGGTTAACTTAAAGGAAAATGTTATCTCCTTTTTTTTCACATTAGTAAAGGTCATATATGCATTTCACCTACTATGTGTTTCTTTTTTTTTCCCTCTTTGTTTCTTTCTCTTTCCTCCCTCTCTTTTATTGACACTTTGGGTTTAACAAGGTGCGGAGGGAGTTCAGGGGAGAGGAGCGCTGTGATGCTTTTTTTTTCTGTCTCCATCACGCAGACCTTCCTTGGTCTGGCTGCCTCTAAGGGTAGGGGAAGGAGGGGGGCTGAGAAGGGGTGGCAGGGGGGATGGGACAGGGGGGGATATGTTGACAGCATGAAGTGTAAATGGCAGCAGAAGCAAGAAGCATATTATGGGAATGATTTAATATGGTTATTAACGGTCAGAGAGCAGTTTGGTAGGAAGGCTATACAAGACGGTCTGCAGGAACAGTACAACATATGTATTAATGCAGATAATTTAGATATGGTAGAACAGCTGGAAGCAATTTTTCTGGGGAACCATGGCTAAAGTTCGTATTGCGTCTATTAACATATGTGGGCTCAATGATGGGGCTAAGAGGAGGAGGATACAGGAAGATCTCAAGGTAATAAAGGCAGATATTTATTGTTTACAGGAGACCCACATTACCAGGAACGATAGCAATTTACTTAATTCACTGGGGCTGAAGGTTGCTGCATACACAACACAAGATGTGAAGACTAAGGGAGTTGCAGTTCTTATTAAAGGTAGTGTTATTAATCCTGGTAGGAAAGCGGTTGATAGGAATGGTAGATGGGTATTATTGGAATGTAGGCACATAACCGGTTCCTTCACATTATGTACAGTTTACGCTCCTGTTCTAGATGACCCTGGGTTACTCTGTTTTTGGCCAATGAACTACCATCCTGGCCAGCCCCGTTTGTGGTGTGTGGGGACCTGAATCTCAATGGGTCTAGAGACATTCTGGGAACAGGCGGGACTACTAGCAAAGAGCGGAAGCCACATTCGATGAGGGCGTTTAAAAATCTTGTAATGGATATTGGTTTGGTAGATGTATGGCCTAAACTTAGAGCTCCTGAGCCCGGTTATACTTTTTATTCAGCCCCACATGGCAAGTTTGCCAGACTGGACTACTTTTTAACCTTGCCATGTATAGGACTTTTGAGAGGGCTCTGCTTACAGATCCAAAATTTATTGGATATATGAAGGATTGGATCAGGGAGTTTTTCGATATCAATAGTGGTAGTGCCCCCCCAGGTATGGTCTGGGATGCTTTTAAAGCGGCAGCAAGAGGTGAAATCTTGCAATTCTGTTTAAGTGAGCGAAAAAAGAGGCAGAACAGATTAAACAGTTTTATCAAAAGCTTGCCCAATTAGAAACAGAATTGATTAGCACTGTGTCACATGGTGGGGAAGTATCAAGAATTCTGAGTTCTATTAACATAACTAAAGCTTGCCTGAATGATTTTAATATGGAGAGACTCACAGGAAAATATTTAGCTAAGAAGCAGGAATGCTATGAATATAGCGAGACGGTGGGCAGATTACTGGCAATTAGGGCTAGACAGCGGGCTTCAGCAGGATTTATTGACCGCATCTGAAATATGCAGGGTAAAGTTGTGACAGAGCCTGCGGAGATCAGAACGGCTTTTAGAGAATTCTATGAAGACCTGTATTCAGCTTCATCAGGTGAAGGTCACTTATTAAATTTGGAAGTACAGGAGTTTGTACCGACTGGAAGGGTCCCACAGGAGGAGGTAGCCCGACTTGGGGCAGAAATTACATAGGAGGAGTTATATAGTGCCTTACAAGCCCTCCCCACGGGCAAGGCATCGGGAACAGACTGCATTCCTATAGAGTTTTATAAAGTTTTTTTCGGTGAGATATACCCCCTATGCTTAGTTTATTTCAGGAGATCAAGGAAGGGGCTACACCACCGGGCTCCTGGGGGATCGCGAACATTGTCATTTTTTAAAAAAGGGTAAAGATCCAACAAACCTAGGCTCATATAGGCCTATAACGCTGTTAAACAGCGATGCTAAGCTTTATTCTAAGATCTTTGCCTCACGCTTGAATTCTGTGATGCACCATCTTGTCTCAGCATGGCAGCACGGTTTTATACAAGGAAGAGGGACTGTAGATCACCATAGGAGGTTAATCACCCTCTTTGATGCTACTGAGATTGCTGCTAAACCTATGGGGGTAGCTTTTTTAGACGCGGAGAAGGCCTTCGACAGGGTGTCATGGAATTTTTTATGGCAGACCCTGAAGGCTTACGGTCTAGGGGAATCGTTTGTGAAAGCAATACAGGTCTTATACGTTAACCCAGTAGCAAGATTACGAATCATGGGGGAAGAAACGGCTCCTTTCTCAATCGGTAGGGGAACAAGACAGGGCTGCCCTGCTTCCCCTTTATTGTTTGCCCTGTATTTAGACCCCATTCTTAGGCGCCTGGAGGTTTCCTCAGAAATTATTCCGGTCAGTCTGCAAGGCGGCGACACTAAGCTATTGGCTTACGCTGATGACGTGGCTATCATAACATCTGATCCAGACCGCGCAATGACAGCGGTTGAAAGTATCACTGAAGGCTTTGGGACCCAATCGGGCTTTTTATTAAACAAAGCTAAAACGCAGATCGTGACAATTCTACGATAATGTACGCCACTCCACTCCACTCTACCATACTGTACTGCACTCTACAACACTGTAATCCACTCTCTAGCACTGTACGTTATGATACTTTCTGACCCTCTACAGCACGCCGGTCCACTTCACTGTACCACACACCACTACACTCTACAACACTTTGCTCCACTGCATGCTATGCCAGTCCACTTCACTGTGTGTTGTAGAGTGCAGTACAGTATGGTAGAGTGGAGTGGCGTACATTATCATAGAATTGACTGGCACAGAGTAGCAAAGAGTGGAGTGACCCAGAGTGCAGAAGCAGAGTACAGTGAAGTAGAGTGAAGTATTGTCTCATAGAGAAGAGTATAGTAAAGTGGGGTGGAGCAGCATAGAGGGAGTTGCGTAGAGTGTTGTAGACTTTTGTACAGTGGTATACAGTAAAGTAGAGTGCTGTAGAGTGGCACTGACAGGGGTACATTGTTATACAGTGGAGTGCTATACAGTTGAGTTTAGTGTGGTAGAGTGGAGGGGTGCAGACTGTCGTTGAGTGGAGTACAGTGTTGAGTGGAGTACAGTGGAGTGGCATTGAGTGGAGTTGCATAGAGTGGAACAGCGTAGAGTGGAGTGGAGAAGAGTGGAGTTACATACAGGAGAATAGCATAGAGTAGAGTGGGGTGGTGCTCCGCGGAGTGGTGTTGGGTGAAGTGGCATAGACTGGAGTGGCGTACAGTGAAATTGTGTACAGTGGAGTGGTTTAGAGTGGGGTAGAGTGGAGTGACATATAGTAGAATAGTGTAGAGTGTAGTAGCATAGAGTGAAATAGCATTTATTGGAGTGGCGTAGAGTGGAGTGGTGTACAGTGTAATAGCGGACAGTGGAGTGGTATACACTGGAGTGATATAGAATGGAATGGCATAGAGTGGAATAGTGTAGAGTGTAATATAGTGTAGTGCCGTTAAGTAGAGCTGCAAACAGTGGAATACCGTAGTGTAGAGGGTAGTACAGTGGAGGGGTGTTAAGTGGAGTGGCATAGACTGGAGTGTCATAGAATGGAGTGGTGTAGAGTGAAATAGCGTGCAGTGGAGTGACAAAGAGTGGAGAGGGGTAGAGTGGAGTGGTGTACAGTGGAGTAGCTTACAGTGGAGTAGCTTACAGTGGAGTGGTGTATTGTGGAGTGACGTAGAGTGGAGTGGCATAGAATCTAAGAGCATACAGTAGAGTAGCGTAGAGTGTGGCATAGAGTGGGTTGTGATACTTGAAACAGACATAGCCTGAAAATAAGTGAACAGATATAGATGCAATATGGCAGGTATATAGATTATGAGGTGCGAATGGTAATTTTTGGTAGTAGGTGTAAATAGTGTAAGTAACGTTAAAGCTATAAGTGTTAAAATACTTAGTTATATATTGTGCCGCAGTATACCATGGTAACTTCACGGTATACTGCGTACATGCCGATGAGAAGGCAGTATGTGATTGGCTCGTGGCTGTCTTTCCAAAATGTAAAAGGCAGCTTTGTAGCTTTCAGCACACATTCACTGCGTTCTGGGTTTGGGCTTTACATACAGATATGTAGCAGGTTTTATTGTTGTTCCCTACCTATTACCACTTTCTTAAGGTGGAAATAGGTAGAGAAATGTATTTATATTTTTCTATACATTTTTATGGAGAACTGCACTTCTATGAAAAATGAGCGCAGTAATTTCAAGATATTACTGCGGTACTCTGTAGCCTTTTTTGTAAAGAATTAAATATGTAAAAAATAGAAAATACACTGTAGCACACTATATTTGTAAAATATAGTGTAGTGCAGTGTATTTTTAACTGCTCAACACACACACACAGACACACACACATATATTATCTACTGGCGGTCGCCAGTAGATAGTTATAGTTAGGACCTTTATCCATAGGAAATCCGCAACATTCTATTCCCAATAAGTTTGGCGTCGTTTGACGAATCATCGCAAAATTTTCAAAACTAGTGGGGCGCTCCGGTCCGCTCCTGTCTTGAAAGTTTCGGGGTGATTCATCAAGCGGCGGCCGAGAAAAAAGGGGGGTCCCAAAACACGTTTTCTCCGTTTTCTCCATGTTAATTCCCATAGGAAATTTTAGCCACGGCTAAAGCCCGAACTGCTGAACGGAATTACACCAAATTTTGCAAAAGGTAGCGCTTGGTTCAGAAAGCGACCTTTTTTTAAATGGTGTAAATCCGTTCAGTAGTTGCGGAGAAATTCAAAAAATAAGAGTGAAAAAATCGATTTCCCATAGGAAACTTTATGCAAGGCTACAGCAAAAACTGCTGAACGGAATTACACCAAATTTGGCAAAAAGGTAGTGCTTGGTTCAGAAAGCACCCTTTTTAAAAATGGTGTAAATCCGTTCAGTAGTTGCTGACAAAATCCAAAATAAATGTTTCGATATTTAGAGGCACGGAGGATCGCGCACCCTCCCGACCACGAGCTGCATGCTAATTGGCTGTCAACACTCCAAACCAGGAAGTGTTGGCAGCCATCTTGTTCCTCGCTAGAACCGAGGGACAAGAAAAGGCAAAAACAAGGGCGCAAAACGCAAAAAGGGGTAGGGTAGAAACACCCTGACCCCCTAGCCCTGCTATATATATATTCACTGAAAAAACCATAGGTTTCAGGCACGTTATAGTTAGAAATTAGCATTTAAAAAACCTTACAAATTCACTGAAAAAACCATAGGTTTTAGGGACAGTTATAGTTAGTTGGACATTGCACTCGTACAAAACCCGTGAAATTCCCCCGTTATAGTTAGTTCAGGTAACTATAACTCGCGCCCCTGCAATGCACTGCTGATGACGTCACATATTATATCACTCATGACATGGTCAGTGACATCACTGATGACATCACTGATGACATCTCAAATGACATCACTGATGACATCATCCAGTGACTGTGTGTTTCTGTAAAGTTTAAATATGTTTAATATATATAGGGAAAGGCGTATTGAAGAATGAGTGGGTGTATAAGTGTCTGAATGGATGATTTAGTAGGTGCGTGACTAACTCTATAAGTGAGTGATTAAACGTATCTTACTGAATGCATAGGTTAGTGACTAAACTGGGTGAATGTCTGTATCCGTCTGTCTGTTGCTGTGTAAGTGGCTGCATGGGTTTGTGAATAGCTACATGAGTGTCTATATGAGTTATTGATTGGTTGTCTGAGTATCTGTATGGGTGCCTGAGTATTTGTGTGGGTGGGGTGTGTGCGACTCTGTGCATAGATGTGTGAGTGGGTGATTCACTGGGTGGATGGTTTCAAGAGTGCATCTGTGATACACTGTATGGGTGGGTAAGTGTGTGTAAGAGTGTGTTAGTGAGTGAGTGTATGTCCCAGTGGTACATGTGTGAGTAACTACATATGTGAAAGGCAGTATATATGTGTGTTGGAGTATATAAATAGCTATAAGCGAGAGTGTGTGATTGTGAGAGTGACTGTATGGATGAGTGTGTGCTTGTATCAGAGATTGTATAAGAGCATAAGAATGTGCTAGTATTTGTATGAGTAAGTGAGCTGGTGTGTGTATAACTGTATAGGTGAGTAAATGGGTGTGTGCTTAATTTTTTGCATGACTGACTAGGTGTGTGAGTACCTCTATGGATGAGTGGCGGTGTGTGAGTGTTTATATAGGTGTATGAGTGCATATAATAGTCCTGTACTGAGTGACTATAAGTATGAGTGACTGTACGGGTGAGTGAGTAGATGTGTGTGTGTAGACCTAAGAATCAGTGAGTGTGTATATAGTAATTGGTGTTAGAGTGTCTATGCTTTTGACAATGGCAGTCTGTAATTTACAGTGGGTGTATCAAAAGTTATATTAGGGTGTGAGAAGATGCATCAAATTATCACATGGATGATGTCATCAGTGATGTCATCAGTGATGTCATTTGAGATGTCATCAGTGATGTCATCAGTGATGTCACTGACCATGTCATGAGTGATGTAATATGTGACGTCATCAGAAGTGCATTGCGGGGACGCGAGTTATAGTTACCTGAACTAACTATAACGGGGGAATTTCACGGGTTTTGTATGAGTGCAATGTCCAACTAACTATAACTGTCCCTAAAACCTATGGTTTTTTCAGTTAATTTGTAAGGTTTTTTAAATGCTAATTTCTAACTATAACGTGCCTGAAACCTATGGTTTTTCAGTGAATTTCAAAGGTTTTTTAAATGCTAATTCCTAACTATAACATGTCTGAAACCTATGGTTTTTTTCAGTGAATTTCAAAGGTTTTGTAAATGACAATTTTTAAATGTATTAATTGTTATATTTATTTTTTTGATACTGATTTACCACATTTTTTAAACTATTTATTTTTAGATATTTTATTTTTTTAAATACATTGTAATTACATTATACATTACATTACAAAATATACTTTCTCAGAATGAATTACTTTAGTTTAAATACTTTGCAAATAGGCAATAGACTTTTAAGTACAGTAGTTACAGTTGTTGCAATTGGCAACATAATTTCAAACACAATGCAACATTGAGCTCAATGTGAATTTCAAGTTAAATGCAATTAGTTACTTTATGGATTACTTTTCTAACCACAGGACTGGATCCTAGATTCAGTCCTGGGACATCTCCTGTAAACAGTTGAGTAAAAGCGTTTTGGTTACAGTAGTGATTTTTAAGGAATATTATTGTATTTTAAAAGTTGACACTTAGAAACTTTTTCACATAGAATCACCAATGTTATCCTATGGGAGGAAATTCACTTAGCAGTTAAGTAGTGTTATCGTTACTTTTTCTTACTCAGTGGTGGATCCTGGATCCAGCACTGGTGCATCTCCTGTAAACAGTTGAAAGAATGCGTTTAAGTCATACAGGCGATTTTTAAGGAATATTTGTAGTTTGTGAAAATCGACACTTTGAAACTTTTCTGCTGAAAACCAGACAATGGATTCCTATGGAAGGAAATACAAGTTACTGGTAAGTACGGTTAGAATTACTTTTCAGGGTCAGTGCTGGGCTAATAGATGCAGCACTGGGTTCTCTCCTGATAACAGATGAGTAAATCAGAATTCGTAGTTCGGCTGATTTTAGAGGAATATTATAAAGTTCCAAAACTCCACACTTTGAAGAATTTCCAAGTGAAACCAGTCAATGTTAGCCTATGGAAGGAAATTCAAGTTACTGGTAAGTACGGTTAAAATTACTTTTCAGGATCAGTATTGGGCTCAAAGATGCAGCACTGTGGTCTCTCCTGATAACAGGTGAGTAAATCGGAATTCGTAGTTCGGCTGATTTTAGAGGAATATTATAAAGTTCCAAAACTCCACACTTAGAAGAATTTCCAAGTGAAACCAGTCAATGTTAGCCTATGGAAGGAAATTCAAGTTACTGGTAAGTACGGTTAAAATTACTTTTCAGGATCAGTACTGGGCTCAAAGATGCAGCACTGAGGTCTCTCATGATAACAGGTGAGTAAATCGGAATTCGTAGTTCGGCTGATTTTAGAGGAATATTATAAAGTTCCAAAACTCCACACTTTGAAGAATTTCCAAGTGAAACCAGTCAATGTTAGCCTATGGAAGGAAATTCAAGTTACTGGTAAGTACGGTTAAAATTACTTTTCAGGATCAGTACTGGGCTCAAAGATGCAGCACTGAGGTCTCTCCTGATAACAGGTGAGTAAATCGGAATTCGTAGTTCGGCTGATTTTAGAGGAATATTTGTATGTTACAAAAATCGACACTTAGAAACTTTTTCAGCAAAAAGCAGGCAATGATATCCTATGGAAGGAAATTCAAGTTACTGGTAAGTAAGGTTAAAATTACTTTTCAGGATCAGTACTGGGCTCAAAGATGCAGCACTGTGGTCTCTCCTGATAACAGGTGAGTAAATCGGAATTCGTAGTTCGGCTGATTTTAGAGGAATATTATAAAGTTCCAAAACTCCACACTTTGAAGAATTTCCAAGTGAAACCAGTCAATGTTAGCCTATGGAAGGAAATTCAAGTTACTGGTAAGTACGGTTAAAATTACTTTTCAGGATCAGTACTGGGCTCAAAGATGCAGCACTGAGGTCTCTCCTGATAACAGGTGAGTAAATCGGAATTCGTAGTTCGGCTGACTTTAGGGGAATATTTGTATGTTACAAAAATCGACACTTAGAAACTTTTTCAGCAAAAAGCAGGCAATGATATCCTATGGAAGGAAATTCAAGTTACTGGTAAGTACGGTTAAAATTACTTTTCAGGATCAGTACTGGGCTCAAAGATGCAGCACTGTGGTCTCTCCTGATAACAGGTGAGTAAATCGGAATTCGTAGTTCGGCTGATTTTAGAGGAATATTATAAAGTTCCAAAACTCCACACTTTGAAGAATTTCCAAGTGAAACCAGTCAATGTTAGCCTATGGAAGGAAATTCAAGTTACTGGTAAGTACGGTTAAAATTACTTTTCAGGATCAGTACTGGGCTCAAAGATGCAGCACTGAGGTCTCTCCTGATAACAGGTGAGTAAATCGGAATTCGTAGTTTGGCTGATTTTAGAGGAATATTATAAAGTTCCAAAACTCCACACTTTGAAGAATTTCCAAGTGAAACCAGTCAATGTTAGCCTATGGAAGGAAATTCAAGTTACTGGTAAGTACGGTTAAAATTACTTTTCAGGATCAGTACTGGGCTCAAAGATGCAGCACTGAGGTCTCTCCTGATAACAGGTGAGTAAATCGGAATTCGTAGTTCGGCTGATTTTAGAGGAATATTTGCACAATGGTGAAGGAAGGGGGTGGGGCCTGAGGTGACGTGTCTGCAAACACGCCCTGTGGTGCGTTTTAAGTTGGAGAATTAATTCCTCCTCAATCCCGAGGGTCTCTAGGGGCCAAGTAGCCCACCATATACCTCCAGTATGCGCCAGAGAGCTGCGTTGCAGAGAGGTGTTCAGAGGCCACGCCCCTTTTTGCACCTCTCTGCAACGCAGCTCTGTGGCGCTTTCTGGACGTACCTGGTGGGCTAGTTGGCCCCCAGGGACCCTCAGGATTGAAGGGGATTTAATTCCCCATCTTAAAACGCGCCACGGGGCCTGTTTGCACACATGTCACGTGAAGCCCAGCCCCCTCCCTTCACCACTGTGCAAACGCGCCCCGTGGCGCGTTTTAAGTTGGGGGATTAAGTCCCCTTGAATCTTGAGGGTCCCTGGAGTCCAACTAGCCCACCATGTACCTCCAAAGCGCCACAGAGCTGCATTGCAGAGAGGTGTAAAGGGGCGTGGCCTCTGTACACCTCTCTGCAAGGCAGCCCCTGGCGCATACTGGAGGTTCCTGGTGGGCTAGTTGGTCCCCAGGGACCCCCAGTATTCAAGGGAATTCGTTACCCCTCTGGAAACGCGCCAGGGGGCGCGTTTGCAGAGTGGTAAAGAAAGGGGGCGGGGCCTGCGGCACAATCGTTTTTTTTAAATTATTATTTTTTCCTCGAAGGGGGACTGTGTGGCCCCACTTCCTTTTTCCTTTTTTTGGGCCCTGGGGACCCCATCCCCCAGGGCCTTACCCCTTTTTTAAAAAAGGAAACGGGAAGGGGGCCGCGTGGTCCCCTCCCGTGGCCGATTCCGGCCCCGGGGACCCCATCCCCCGTGGCATGGCCACACTTTTTTTGATTTTTTTAAGGAGGGTGGCTTTGTGGCCCCCCTCCTCAGGCCATTTAAGACCCCGGGGACCCCATACCCCGGGGCCGGCCTTTCCGTTTTTTTTTTTTAATTTTCTTATTTTTGGGGAGGGGGCTGCGTGGCCCCCTCCCAGGCCACTAATAGCCCCGGGGACCCCATCCCCCGGGGCCTGGCCACTCGTTGGGGACCATGGGGGTCCCCAATCCCCTGCACGGGCCCGCCGGCTCCCGCGTCCTGCGGGAGCCGGCATTGCTTTCCATAAGGGGAGCTGCTGACATGCAGCTCCCTTATGGAAAGCAATCTGCTTTGCTTCATTGAAGCGAGAGCAGGATTCCCTGCTCTCGCTTCAATGAAGCAAGCTAGTTTACAATGACAGGACGGGAGCCGCGAGGCTCCCGTCCTGCCATTGCAAACAGCAGTGTCCTGGGGGTAGGCACCCCGGGACACTGCAGGAGCCGGCCCTGGGGGGTGGTGGTCCCCAGGGCCACCACAGGCTCCAGGAGGGGGGCCGTGCAGCCCCCCTCCCTTCAATTGCATGGCCCCAGGGAGGTGGTGGTCCCCGGGGCTTCGGGGTTCGAAACGGACCCCCACATTTGTTTTCTAAGTGCCCTGGGAGGTGGCGGTCCTCTGGGCATGTGGGGGGGCTGGAGCCCCCCCACACAGTTGATTAATAAAAAAACGAAGCCCCGGGGAGGTGGCGGTCCCCGGGCTGCGGGAGGGCAGAGAGCCCTCCCGCACCATTTTTATTTAAAGCCCCGGGCGGTGGCAGTCCCCGGGGCTTGGGGGCCTTAGAGGCCCCCATAAAATCTAAACCCACCCCGCATGCCCCCGGGACTTTGGCCACCCGGGGCAAGTAGCTATCGAGCGCGGGAGACCGCGCTCGATTTTTATCGGCAGGATCCGCGCACCCTAAGCGCATCCCGCCAATTTTTTATTAAAAAATGCTTTTTCTGCCCAGGGGTCCTTGTGGGACCCCTGAGCAGACCTAGGGGTCAGGGTGTTTCTACCCTGCCCCCTTTGTGCGTTTGCGCACTTGTTTCTTGTGTGTTTTTTTTTAATCGGCAGGATCCGCGCACCCTAAGCGCATCCCGCCATTTAAAAAAAAATGCTTTCTGCCCAGGGGTCCTTGTGGGACCCCTGAGCAGACTAGGAGTCAGGGTGTTTCTACCCTGCCCCTTTTGCTCTTGCGCACTTGTTTCTGTCCCTTGGTTCTACCGAGGGACAAAATGGCTGCCAACACTTCCTGATTTGGAGTGTTGGCAGCCACTTGACAGCCAATTAGCATGCAGCTCGTGATCGGGAGGGTACGCGGACCCTAATCGGCCATAGATATATATGTGACTTTACTTTTGATTTTCTCAGGAACTACTGAACAGATTTACACCATTTAAGCAAAGGCACGACACTGAACCAAGGGCTACCTCTTTGCCAAATTTGGTGTAATTCCGTTCAGCAGTTCGGTCTGTAGCTGCGACTAAAGGTTCCTATGGAAAAATGAATGGGGAAAACACGTTTTGGGACACCCCTTTTTCTCGGCCCCGCTGACGAATCACCCGAGACTTTCAGGATAGGAGCGGACCGGAGCGCCCCAACAAGTTGGAAGCTTTCGCGAAGATTCGTCAACCGGCGCCAACGTTATTGCAAATAGAATGTTGCAGATTTCCTATGGAAAATAGGTCCTAACTATAACTATCTACTGGCGACCGTCAGTAGATAATATATATATATATATATATATATATATATCTACTGGCGGTCGCCAGTAGATAGTTATAGTTACAACCTATTATCCATAGGAAATCCGCGACATTCTATTTGAAATAACTCTCTTGCCGGTTGACCTATCTTCGCGAAATTTTCAAACTTTGTGGCCCGCTCCGGTCCGCTCCTACCCTGAAAGTCTCGGGGATTCGTCAAGCGAGGCAGAGAAAAAGGGGGTCCCAAAACACGTTTTCCCCATGCACTTTCCATAGGAAGCTTTAGACACGGCTACAGCCTGAACTGCTGAACGGAATTACACCAAATTTGGCAAAGAGGTAGTTCTTGGTTCAGAAAGAGCCCTTTTGTTAAATGGTGTAAATCCGTTCAGTAGTTGCTGAGAAAATGAAAAGTAAAAAGTTAGTGATATCTATGGCCGAGTAGGGTCCGCGTACCCTCAGCGCACCCTGCGCGCACCGTCCCGATCACGAGCTGCATGTTAATTGGCTGTCAGCTGGCTGTCAACATTCTGATTCAGGAAATGTTGGCAGCCATTTTGTCCCTCGGTAGAACCGAGGGACAGAAACAAGTGCGCAAAGCGCACAAAGGGGCAGGGTAGAAACACCCTGACCCCTAGGTTTGCTCAGGGGTCCCACAAGGACCCCTGGGCAAAAAAAATAAAAATAAATTTTAAATCGGCAGGATGCGCTCAAGGTGCGCGAATCCTGCCGGAGAAACATCGAAGCGCGGTCTCCCGTGCTTTGATGTTAATTGGCCCCGGGTGGCCCAAGTCCCGGGGGCATGGTGGGGGTTAATTTTATGTGTGGGGGCCACAAAGGGCCGCCCAAGCCCCGGGACTGCCACCCCCGGGGCTTTTTTAAATGGTGCGGGAGAGCTCTGAGCCCTCCCGCAGCCCCGGGACCACCACCTCCCGGGGCTTTTTTTTTAAATTAAAAAACCTGTGTGGGGGCTCCAGCCCCCACACGCCCGAGGACCGCCACCTCCCGGGGCACTAAACATTTAAATATGGGGGTCCGTTACGGACCCCAGAGCCCCGGGACCACCACCTCCCGGGGCTGTGACCTGAATGGGAGGAGGGCCGCGCGGCCCCCTCCTGGAGCCCTTGATGGCCCTGGGGACCACCACACCCCAGGGCCGGCTCCTGCAGTGTCCCGGGGTGCCTACCCCGGGACACTGTAGTTTGCTATGGCAGGACGGAGCCTCGCGGCTCCCATCCTGCCATAGCAAACTGCTTTGGATATTGGAAGAGAGAGCAGGAAACCTGCTCTCTCTTCCAATATCCAAAGCCGATTGCTTTCCACATGGGGAGCTGCATCTTAGCAGCTCCCCATGTGTAAAGCAATGCCGGCTCCCAAGGGACGCGGGGAGCCGGCGGGACTGTGGGGGCTTAGGGACCCCCACAGTCCCCAACGGAGAGGGCCAGCCCCGGGGGATGGGGTCCCCGGGGAAGTAGTGGCTCGGGAGGGGGCCACGCGGCCCCCTCCCCAAAGTTTAAAAATAATTAAATTTAAAAAAAAACGGAAAGGCCAGCCCCGGGGATGGGGACCCGGGGCCTTAAATGGCCTGAGGAGGGGGCCACGCAGCCCCCCTCCAAAGAAAAAGAAAAAAATCGAGGCCATGCCCCGGGGATGGGCTCCCGGGGCCAATACAGGCCCAGGGAAGGGGCCCCGCGGCCCCCTTCCCGTTTTTTTTTAATATTTAATTTAAAAGAGGGGTAAGGCCCTGGGGGATGGGGTCCCCAGGGCCCAAAAACATGAAAAAGGAAGGGGGCCACACAGCCCCCTTCAGGGACAAAAAGAGAAAAAAAAAACGATCGGGCCCGCAGGCCCCGCCCCTTCCTTCACCACTCTGCAAACGCGCCCCTGGCGCGTTTGCAGAGGGGAACGAATTCCCCTTGAATACTGGGGGTCCCTGGGGCCAACTAGCCCACCAGGAACCTCCAGTATGCGCCAGGGAGCTGCCTTGCAGAGAGGTGTACAGAGGCCACGCCCCTTTTACACCTCTCTGCAACGCAGCTCTGTGGCGCTTTTGGAGGTATATGGTGGGCTAGTTGGACTCCGGGGACCCTCAGGATTCAAGGGGACTTAATCCCCCAACTTAAAACGCTCCACGGGCGCGTTTGCACAGTGGTGAAGGGAGGGGGCGGGGTTTCAGGTGACATGTGTGCAAACAGGCCCCGTGGCGCGTTTTAAGATGGGGAATTAAATCCCCTTCAATCCTGAGGGTCCCTGAGGGCCAACTAGCCCAACAGGTACATCCAGAAAGCGCCACAGAGCTGCGTTGCAGAGAGGTGTAAAAGGGGTGTGGCCTCTCTACACGTCTCTGCAACGCAGACCCCTGGCGCATATTGGAGGTTCCTGGTGGGCTAGTTGGCCCCTAGGGACCCTCAGGATTCAAGGGACTTAATCCCCAACTTAAAACGCGCCACGGGCGCGTTTGCACAGATGTCACCTCAGGCCCCGCCCCCTCCCTTCACCATTGTGCAAATATTCTTCTAAAATCATCCGAAATACGAATTCCGATTTACTCACCTGTTATAAGGAGAGACCTCAGTGCTGCATCTTTCAGCCCAGTACTGGTCCTGAAAAGTAATTTTAACCGTACTTACCAGTAACTTGAATTTCCTTCCATAGGATATCATTGCCTGCTTTTTGCTGAAAAAGTTTCTAAGTGTTGATTTTTGAAACATACAAATATTCCTCTAAAATCAGCCGAAATACGAATTCCGATTTACTCACCTGTTATAAGGAGAGACCTCAGTGCTGTATCTTTCAGCCCAGTACTGGTCCTGAAAAGTAATTTTAACCATACTTACCAGTAACTTGAATTTCCTTCCATAGGATATCATTGCCTGCTTTTTGCTGAAAAAGTTTCTAAGTGTTGATTTTTGAAACATACAAATATTCCTCTAAAATCAGCCGAAATACGAATTCCGATTTACTCACCTGTTATCAGGAGAGACCTCAGTGCTGTATCTTTCAGCCCAGTACTGGTCCTAAAAAGTAATTTTAACCGTACTTACCAGTAACTTGAATTTCCTTCCATAGGCTAACATTGACTGGTTTCACTTGGAAATTCTTCTAAGTGTGGAGTTTTGGAACTTTAAAATATTCATCTAAAATCAGCCGAAATACGAATTCCGATTTACTCACCTGTTATCAGGAGAGACCTCAGTGCTGCATCTTTCAGCCCAGTACTAATCCTGAAAAGTAATTTTAACCGTACTTACCAGTAACTTGAATTTCCTTCCATAGGATATCATTGCCTGCTTTTTGCTGAAAAAGTTTCTAAGTGTTGATTTTTGAAACATACAAATATTCCTCTAAAATCAGCCGAAATCCGAATTCCGACTTACTCACCTGTTATCAGGAGAAAACCCAGTGCTGCACCTTTTAGCCCAGCACTGACCCTGAAAAAGTAATTCTAACCGTACTTACCAGTAACTTGAATTTCCTTCCATAGGCTAACATTGACTGGTTTCACTTGGAAATTCTTCTAAGTGTGGAGTTTTGGAACTTTAAAATATTCATCTAAAATCAGCCGAAATACGAATTCCGATTTACTCACCTGTTATCAGGAGAGACCTCAGTGCTGCATCTTTCAGCCCAGTACTAATCCTGAAAAGTAATTTTAACCGTACTTACCAGTAACTTGAATTTCCTTCCATAGTATATCATTGCCTGCTTTTTGCTGAAAAAGTTTCTAAGTGTTGATTTTTGAAACATACAAATATTCCTCTAAAATCAGCCGAAATCCGAATTCCGACTTACTCACCTGTTATCAGGAGAAAACCCAGTGCTGCACCTTTAGCCCAGCACTGACCCTGAAAAGTAATTCTAACCGTACTTACCAGTAACTTGAATTTCCTTCCATAGGCTAACATTGACTGGTTTCACTTGGAAATTCTTCTAAGTGTGGAGTTTTGGAACTTTAAAATATTCCTCTAAAATCAGCCGAAATACGAATTCCGATTTACTCACCTGTTATCAGGAGAGAACCCAGTGCTGCATCTTTTAGCCCAGCACTGACCCTGAAAAGTAATTTTAACCGTACTTATCAGTAACTTATATTTTCTTCCATAGGAATCCATTGTCTGGTTTTCAGCAAAAAGTTTCAAAGTGTTGATTTTTACAAACTACAAATATTCCTTAAAAATCACCTGTATGACTTAAACGCATTCTTTCAACTGTTTACAGGAGATGCACCAGTGCTGGATCCAGGATCCAACACTGAGTAAGAAAAAGTAACAATAACAGTTTTTACCTGCTAAGTGAATTTCCTTCCATAGGATAACATTGGTGACCATATGAGAAAAAGTTTCTAAGTGTCAACTTTTAAAATACAATAATATTCCTTAAAAATCAGTACTGTAACCAAAACGCTTTTACTCAACTGTTTACAGGAGATGTCCCAGGACTGAATCTAGGATCCAGTCCTGTGGTTAGAAAAGTAATCCATAAAGTAACTAATTGCATTTAACTAGAAATTCACATTGAGCTGAATGTTGCATTGTGTTTGAAAATGTGTTGCCCATTGCAACAACTGTAACTACTGTACTTAAAAGTCTATTGCCTATGTGCAAAGTATTTAAACTAAAGTAATTCATTCTGAGAAAGTATTTTTGTAATGTAATGTATAATGTAATTACAATGTAATTTAAAAAATAAAATATGTAAAAAAAATTGTTTCTAAAAATGTAGTAAATCAGTATGAAAAAAATTAATATAACAATTAATACATTTAAAAATTGTCATTTACAAAACCTTTAAATTCACTGAAAAAACCATAGGTTTCAGGCACGTTATAGTTAGAAATTAGCATTTAAAAACCTTTGAAATTCACTGAAAAAACCATAGGTTTCAGACACGTTATAGTTACAAATTAGCATTTAAAAAACCTTTGAAATTCACTGAAAAACCATAGGTTTTAGGGACAGTTATAGTTACTTGGACATTGCACTCGTACAAAACCCGTGAAATTCCCCCGTTATAGTTAGTTCAGCTAACTATAACTCGCGCCCCGCAATGCACTGCTGATGACGTCACATATTACATCACTCATGACATGGTCAGTGACATCACTGATGACATCACTGATGACATCTCAAATGACATCACTGATGACATCATCCACGTGATAATCTGATGCACCTCCTCACACCCTAATATAACCTTTGATACACCCACTCTAAATTACAGACTGCCATTCGCAAAACCATAGACACTCCAACACCAATAACTACATACCCACTCACTGATTCTTAGGTCTACACACACACATCCACTCACTCACCCGTACAGTCACTCATACTTATGGTCACTCAGTACAGGACTATCATATGCACTCTTACTCCTATATAGACACTCAAACACCGCCACTCATCCATAGAGGTACTCACACACCTAGTCAGTCATGCAAATAATTAAACACACTGCCATTTACTCACCTATACAGTTATACACACACCAGCTCACTTAATCATACAAATACTAGCACATTGTTACGCTCTTATACAATCACTGATACAAGCACACACTCATCCATACAGCCACTCTCACAATAACACACTCTCACTTATAGCCATTTAAATACTCTAACACACATATATACTGCCTTTCACATATGTAGTTACTCACACATGTACCACTGGGACATACATTCACTCACTAACACACTGTTACACACACTTACCCACCCATACAGTCTATCACAGATGCACTCTTGAAACCATCCACCCAGTGAATCACCCACTCACACATCTATGCACAGTCGCACACACCCCATCCACACAAACACTCAGGCACCCATACAGATACTCAGACAACAAATCAATAACTCTTATAGACACTCATGTAGCTGTTCACAAACCCATGCAGCCACTTACACAGCAACAGACAGATACAGACATTCACCCAGTTTAGTCACTAACCCATGCATTCAGTAAGATACGTTTAATCACTCACTTATAGAATTAGTCACGCACCTACTAAATCATCCATACAGACACTTATACACCCACTCATTCTTCAAAACGCCTTTCCCTATATATATTAAAAATATTTAAACTTTACAGAAACACACAGTCACTGGATGATGTCAACAGTGATGTCATTTGAGATGTCATCAGTGATGTCATCAGTGATGTCACTGACCATGTCATGAGTGATGTAATATGTGACGTCATCAGCAGTGCATTGCGGAGCGCGAGTTATAGTTAGCTGAACTAACTATAACGGGGGAATTTCACGGGTTTTGTACGAGTGCAATGTCCAAGTAACTATAACTGTCCCTAAAACCTATGGTTTTTCAGTGAATATATATATATATATATATATATATATATATATATATATATAAATATATTTGTACATACCGCAGTATTTCCTAGGAAGTACCACTGTACAAATTGTTTGAAAAAATATAGAAACTTCTAAATAATTTGCCCTACTATTACCACTTTAACAAGGTTGTAATAGGTATGGAAAAATATGAAAGCTAACACTTACCTTTTTATGAGGGTGTAGCGCAGAACACAGCCAAAGTGTACTCAGAACAATATGACTGCCTTTCACTTTTCTAAAGGCAATCATTAGCCAATCACATAATGCCTTGTTATCACATTGTACTGTGGTACTTTCATGAAATACTGTGAAAATGTACATAACTACCGCAACAACAGATATCACTAAGTTAAAATGCCTTATAACATTAAAAATACTTACCCTACTTATGTGTAGTACCCAAAAGGAACATCTGCACACCATAATGCATAATCCTGCAAAATTTAATGGAAACTCATTCAGCCGTTTTAACGCTACATCTGATACAAAAGTCTATGGAAACTGCATTGGTGGAAAAACGTGTTTTGGGACTCCGCTTTTATCTTTGCACCCCCTAGACCAATCACCACAAAACGTAACATCCTCCACCAATGTAGAAAAAGCTATAGGTCAGGAAAGTTTTGTGGAGATTTGTTAAATGGGGATAAAGTTATAAGCAAGCACAAATTAGAGGAATTCACATACCTCATAATCCTACCTACAACCACAGAGTGGCATTTGACCCTGTTTTAACGCCATAGTGCTAAGACACCTTAGCAATGATGTACTACCACGCCCTCCATACATCCCTCCTTTAATTTTCTTAACCACTCCCATTGGGTAGTAAGAATTACCCATTTTCCAGCCACTCCCCATAGTCCCTCACACATTTACCACTGAAATATATGCCTATGTGTTAGACCTGACATCCTTGGTTTGGTTTACCCTGGTTTTTTTTCCACTACCTGCTGTATTTTTGACTGTGTGCTGGATTTCATTTTTGCTGGTTTAGGTACTCTGGGAATTTTGCCACTGCTGATCTGTGCCAAAGTGCAAGCGCTCCATATGTAAATTGTAATTCTGATTGGTTATCCATGATTGGAATATTTGATTTACTGGTAAGTCCCTAGTAAAGTGCACTGTGTGTGCCCAGGGCCAGTAAATCAAATGCTACTAGTGGGCCTGATTGTGCCACCCACACCAGTAGCCTTTCAAATGTGTCCCAGACCTGCCACTGCAGTGTCTGTGCGTGCAGTTTTTAACTGCCATGTCGACCGGGCAAGTGCACACACTTGCCAGGCCCTAACTTTCCCTTTTCTTACATGTAAATAACACCTAAGGTAGGCCCAAGGTACCCCCATCAGCAGGTTGCAGTGTATGTTAAAAGTAGGACATGTAATGGTGTGTTTTACATGTCCTGGTAGTGAAATACTGTGTATTTTCTTTTTTCACTATTTCAAAGACAAGCTCTCCCATAGGATGCCTTGTAACATTTTACAAGTGTAACTTTCAATTGGGAACAGTTAGAGATCTGGAGTTTGGGCTCTCTGAACTCAGAGTTTAATAACACACCTTTTAGTAAAAATGGTTTTTAATTTGCGTATTTGAAAATGCCACTTTTAGAAAGTGGGCATTTTCAAGTTTAACCATACTGTGTGCCTCTGCCTGCATGTGGATTCACCGTCTGGTTTTGAACTGATAGAGGCTGTTTGTGCATTCACTCCAGACACTCACACAAAGGGAGCTGAGGTGTGGTCTGCATATGCTGATGAGCCATCCTGGGCTAGAGTGGCTTGAGAAGTTGTCACTTGCACCAGAATAGGCTGTGGCTGATCTGCACAATGCTGTCTCAATCCCTTCTAGTGTGGTTGGACTAGGGAGGACAGACTGGTTTTACTGAGCAAGAGAGACTTTCTGAACAAAGACTTCAAAGGGAAAAAGGGGTATAAGTAATGGACCTAAAACCCCAGAACTTTAGATTACTTCTGGACCAAGAGGACCCTGTCAAGAAGAAGAGCTGAAGACCTGTCAGGAGGAGTACTGCCCATTTGCTGTGTGTTGCTTTGCTGGGTTGGCCTGCAGCTGCTGCTTCTGTCTGTGGGCAGTGGAAAGGACTGAACTTTTGCCCTGCTGTGATATCCTGCTTAAAGAAGATTCTCCAAGGGCTTGAAATAGAGCTTGCCTCCTGTTAAGAAGTCTCAGGGACACAAATACTTCACCTGCAGCATCCCTGAACTCCATTGCTGGGAGTTCCGACCTGCCTTATGGTGCCAAACCCAGTTCTGGGCCCTTGTAGGTTGTTCCTGCTGCAAAGAACTATCAAGAACTAAAGAAACCTACAAAATCGATGCTTCGCCCTTCTTGTGGCTGTATTTTCTGACACAGCACAGTGCAGGAGAAATTCCCCATGCACAGCCCTGTGCGGGCGAAGAAATCCACGCAATGCCTGGACAGAATTGCTTGAAATCTTTTAAAAGTCATATTTTGAGTTGTGTGTGTTGTATTTTTGTCGTTTTGGTCTTGTTTGTTTTAGACGAAGATACTTTATTTTTCTAAACTGGTGTGGTGTCCATTTGTAGTTTTTTCACTGTGTTACTGTGTGTGTTTTGTACAAATACTTTACACATTGCGTCTGAGATAACTCTGTCTGCTTGTGCCAAGCTACCAAGGGGGTGAGCAGGAGTTATCTAGGTGTGAAACTCCCTTATCCTGACTAGAAGGAAGGGTCCCTACTTGAACAGGGTGCATACCACTGCTAACTAGACACCTCGATTTCTAACACTAGTTGTGTGGAGATCTTTGCCACCATACTGGAGATCTCCACACTGAACTGTTAGGTCCTGCTCATAGGTTTGGTAACCGGTTCTCAGAGACAGAGGTCCCTTAATGGATAGAAAATAGAAACGGATGGCCACAAGGTAACAATGACGTTTGAGGCTATTCCATGTTATTCATACACAATATTTAATTAGGAAAACAAATAAACAGAACAATAAAAAAACAATAAGTGAGCATGGCGTGAGGGGGTAGAGGGAAATCAGCCGATTTCCTTACCACAGGCAAGTGACTTTAAAAGTGACTTTACGACTTAAATGGAAATTTTAAAGCCACAATGTAGGGTACATCTACTACTCAAGAACGCAATGTACATAGACCAAGAGTTAGAGATGTAGGTGTCGACGACGTTTCGATCCCAACACAAATCATGGGATCATCATCAGGACTAGAATTGTTGCAAATGCCTGGGAAGTTAGCATGTAGCATCTGTGAATTCCATGCATAGAAGGGCAGACATCAATGGTGCTAGAACATGAGAATCTTGTCCAGGACCCAAGGGACGTTGAGGAAAGGGCCGGAGGTCCGGAACCGGGGGCGGACGTGGAGTGTGAGGTCCACCTCCTAGGTCAGCAGCATGATGGCAGAGGTTGATCGGGCGGTGAAGGACCCCATGGAGTCCTAATGGTAAATTGCAGGTAGAATCGCCAGTCCTTGGTAAGTTAACGCGGATGAGCGGAAGGCTCAAGGATCTGCCTAACCAGGCTCTCGTGAGAGTCCCCTGGTCGGAGCTGAGACGCCGATGAGTGCCGGTGCAGTTTGCAGCAGGTTTGGGAACAACATTTTGTAGTAAGTCATAGTACTGCTGTAATACTACTTTCTTACGACAAAATTCAGTTTGTGAATAGGCACCGATAAGTATCAGGTTCTGAGGCCATGAGGGATGGGTATAGATTGATTTATGTGAAGTCAGGAATGTAGAAAGAGAAATAAATGTTGAAATGTTAATTTGGTTAACCATTATTGGTACATCCTAAATTCGCTTTATTTTTTTATTTTTGAGAAGATTGTATAATATTTATGCAATCAAACATTTAGGTTTGGTTTGAAGCAAGCCATTTCCTAACTGGGAATGTGAGAATTCAAATGGAAAAGAAAAGAAGTGTTTACAGCAAAATGTATTTTGTATCTCAATTGCCAACTTCTAGTTTGTCAAAATAAACCTCCTCTTGGAGGTGATAGTGACACAGATGTAGCTTTGAACTATATATTGTTTACAGTATTCTGGCAGACACCAGCCATTATGGTGGCTGATAAAGGTTCCCTCACTCCTCCTTATAGTGTTCTTGAAGTCGATGGTTGAAAACTTGACAGCAGCACCTTCTTCCCCTTGGGCTTCCTTCTTTCTTAGTGTGGGCGGTGAACTCCGCTCCACTCGTGGAGTTTGTGGAGTTTTCTGCACTCCGCGTTACGCGGAGCTCGCAGAGTTCCAAAAAACTCCGCTTCGCGTTGCGGAGCAGAGTTTTTTTCCTCGCTCGTGTTCGCCAACGTCAAGTTGGCGAGGGTGAGCGCGGAAAATCCACCACCCGGCGAGATTTTTCCTTCTTCGCGATCGCCAACATCAAGTAGGCGAGCGCGGAAAATCAACCTCCCAGCGAGATTTCTCAACATGGGCGGTCAGATTTCTCATTGAGAGTGGTCGCGTATGCTCGAGACCGCTCGCGTTGAGAAACCATCCGTTCGCGTTGAGAAAGCTGCAGCTCGAGTAAAAATCTACTCGAGTGGCAGAAAGGAAGCAGCACCTGCTTGCGCTGTGCATGGTGCCGTTCGCGATGATTGCACAGTGTGACAAGCACCTGGCACTGAAAATCACAATGAACGGCATTTATCTAACGCACTCCCCTGCTCGTGGAGCTCCGCATAGCGTGCAGAGGTTTTTTTGCACTTCGCGGAGTTCCGCGTAGCGGAACTCCGCAAACAACACCCCCACAGTGTCTCTCTTTATTGTTTCCAAAAGTGAGTTTTACATGCCAAATTGGCGATTCTATGTATGTACTCTTGTTAGTCTTGCCTGCAAATTATTTGAGTATTGTAATCAGAGGGCCTCACTATTTTTGCTCCCTCCAATAGCTTGAAAACTATTTGGACACAGGAGATGCAGGACATGTTCAAGCAATTCATTGTACTTCCTTCTACTTTGTTAAGAAAACATCTAAACCTTTGCTGCAATACTTGAGTGCAGGCATATAGGTCTTGCAATGAGCTGTCTATACAAGGGCTGTTCACTCAAACACAAAAATACATGGGTGGGTAAATGGCCTGGCCCGAAGGAAAATCATCTGCTCGATCCCCAATATGTGCAGAAGCTTATATCTGTGATTGTGCTCAGCACAGGCTCAAACACATGGATATGCAGTTTGAAGCCGTGTGCCCCATGCTTGCAGTGCCACTGGAACCAAGCAACACCTGATTGAGGAGCCCCAATAACAGTGAACCCAGTCTTGGGTTGCTTTTGTTCTGGTTCAGGGAGGACCTGTCCTGGCAGTTTGGGCAGGACTGTTCCAATTGGAGCAGAGCTGATTTGCAAATGTCTGGGTCCAAACTGTGGTGGCATGGTGTACAAAATAATCATCAACTGGGATGCGCCTCCTGTAGTTGTCATTGGCTGAGATTAATTCAATCATTCCACCCATCACTTTTTTGTATACTTCAGTGTGACGCCCTAAGTGTCCAAGGGTTTTCCTAGATGTGGATCCTGTGGTCACTGTGCCACTGGAACAAAGCTACACCCAACTAAAAAACACATATCAGGACAAAACCAATCTTGGGTTGCTTGTGTTCCAGTTCAGGGAAGACCTGGCCTGGCAATTCGGGCTGGAAGGTTCTTATTGGAGCAGGGTCAAGAGTGATTTGCATATGGCTGGGTCCTCACTGATGTGGCATGCTGTGCAAAATAGTAATGGCCTGGGATGCGGCCCAAAGTAATTTCCATTGCCCAAATTAATTACCATCAGTCTTGACCCTGCTCCAATGAGAACAGTCCAGTCTGAACTACTAAGCCAAGTCCTCCCTGAACTGGCTCTCAAGCAACCTAGGACTGCTTTCGTCATAGTTTGGGTGCAGTGAGCTCTCTGCACATGGTAGCTTTTCATTTGTGAATAATCTTAACATCATTTGACAAGTCTGCCCAAAATTTGGCACTTGCTTAAATCATATATAGGAGTTTCAGTATTTTAAGTTTTGTGAAGATTTGTCCAGTGGGGATAATTCAAGGACTGGGTCAATAAAGAAGCATTTACCATTTTCTCTCACATAGGATATTTTTTTATCTCCACTACAGAAACAAAACAGTGACTGTAATTATACCAAACAATTTACTCAGAAAGCTTGCTTTTTATAGTTTAGAGTAGGTGAGTTGTTCAGTGGAATTTGATTAATTAGCACTATAAAATAATGTTGGTGGGTCTTGGAAGGGTTATTTCACCTGTAAATAATGTCGGTTAGATCTAAGGACAATGACAGGGTCCAGAAACCTGAAGAATTTCATCTGGGGCAACAACCAAAAATGGCATTGTACAGGATGTCAGGAACCACAGCCTATGTGCTGAATAAAGTGTCAGGTGAAAGCATGAGGAGATAGCGACAGCGTGCTGTGATGCCTGTGAAGATGCGTGGGGTTCTTCAAGGCGCTGATATTGTACCCAAACCCCAAAAAACTTTCATTTTTGCTACTGGATTCACTGACTTTTTTCATGAGGTCTACATGCCCAGGCATGGCAGATCCTCCAGGTTTGCAGATCAGATTTCAAGTCAGCATATTTTGCTGACTTTAAAATATTTTTAAAAATGTTTTGGGAGTGGGGGGTAAATCGTTGTTTCTTTATTCAAAAGAAACATTCTTTGAGTGACTCTGCATGGTAAGCACTGTGTAGAGAGATGTCATGGCATTGGGGTTGGTCCTTGGCATGGTCAAGGGCACTGATACATTTAGGAGGACTTGTGTTTATAACCTACTGTGCAGCCACAGAGGCCATGCTAAGCAGTCTCAAAGGCAAAGGAGCTGTTGCAGGACCAGTCAACAGTCCAGGAGGCCCACCATCCAGAGCACACTGTACAAAGCAAAGGGCCCTGAGCCTTGGGCTTGGATGCGCATGAGCTGGCGCAGTACTTGGCCATAGGCACAGTGATTTGTAACCCCCGAGATGGCAATGGAGGCCCACACTAAATGTTACTTGTTATGTACTTTTTATATTACAAGTTAGCTTGAAAAAGGTGTTTTTGGTTTTTAAAACAGAGAATTTTTTTATTGAAGGCAGTAAATGAAACACTAGACCATACTGTTGCTTGTAGAAAAAATACGAAAAGTACTTAAATATGTTGTTATTTAGTGTGCACAAATATTGGAACTATTCTCCACAAGCTCCAGCTGACAATGGACCTTCAGCCATATGCAGCTTGTTCAGTGCAATGGAGTTGCTTCATAGCCTGGCCGGAGGCAGGTGCCAATGGAAGTGTCCAGTGAGTTTATAGCCACAAGCAATTGGGAAAGGTGAGGCTTTAGGCCATGTCCATGCCCTGAAACCTGTGATCACTCTATATGGCCGAAGACTTGAGCAGTAGCTTTTGGGCCTGCAGCCACAGCAATTTGTCCATGACTCAGTGGTGGCTCCTTCACTAAGGCAGAGGAGCATCACCCCTTCTGCTTTGCAGAAGAGAAAGAAAGGAAAAATAAAATGATAATAACTTGATGTTATTATCATTTTATTTGTTCCTGCTGCGGCAGCATGGGGGTGGGGCGGGTCTGCTCTGCTCACAGAGCAGGGGAGGAATGGTGGGCACACTGAAGTGCGCATGACACTTTGGCTGGTTGCCTCGTGCTGGCCAAACAGTCATGCACACTTAGCATGCTCTCCACCCAGGCTGTAAAGCTGCATTACAGCCTGGGTGGAGAATATGCCCAGCCCCTCCCCGTCCCCATCTGAGCGCCGAACTACGGCACTCAGACCAATCACAACGCTGCATTGCAGCTTTGTGATTGGCTTAGGGGAGCCAAACACAATGCTGCATTGCAGCGTTGTGATTGGCCCAGGGGAGCCTGGCTGTTTCCTGTTCGGCTGACGTGGAGGAGAGAGGACGTGGGAGAGAGCGGCGAGGAAGTAAGTGTCTTTTTCTTTTTTACACCTCCATTCCCCCTCGCCCCCACCCTGCCACCCCAGATCCATGCCAGCCGCCACTGCCTTGACTTTCAACCATGTGAATCGTGCTCCATGTCTTGGGGGCTGGCAGAAGGCCTGCCTGCAGGCCAGTGTATGGACCCAGAGTCAGCTGTGGGTCACTGAAGGGCAAGGTGCAGTGGGCTCGAGGGGGAGGTACGCGGATGGGTGTGGAGCCGGCCATCTGCCAAGTCCTGCCCCAGAAGGGTGTGCCCTAGACATTATATAAACATGGAAGGTGCTTACACTATATCATAATAAAAAACACACAAAATTGTTAAAGATAAGTTATTGCTAATGTCGTTCTTAATACATTAACATTAGTTTTAAACTCAATATTTTTCGGTAGAAACAACCTAAATATAGCTGTAATACGCTTTTTTAATATCGCAACGTCTGACATTTGTTTTTTTCCACTCGATTGATATAGTTATATAACATGTTGTATTCTTGCTTTAATTGATGGATTGTATGCGCTGTACGTTATTGCTTTTAAATGAAGCCAAATGAAGTTTTCATGACTAAGTGACAGATATAGCTGTGTTACAGTTAATATTTTCAGTTTAATAACCACAACAATTTGCTACGAAGCTCTTTAGGGTTAGGAATTTAAAACAGATATGGGTCTACTTTAAATTGACATGAATATGGAGCTAGAAAGTATTATTTTTGTATCAAATTGACTAAGAATGCAAAGTCTGCCTTTCATCCTCTCACTGGACTAGCGGGATTTATTGTGTGGGAATGTGCCCTGTGTATTTTTCTCGTCTTTTTCGGGGAAAAAACCACACAGTATAGTCCAGTTTTCCACATAATATTTATATAAACATTTCTCTGTTTCCAAGAAACATCTTTTTCAGGCTAACTGCCCTATAATAGATATGGCAGGGTGACCAGCTCTAGGCCCATGTACAATATCAAAATGCACCAAGAGCACTTAAGCAGGTGCAGACACCTCTTACACTACCAGCATAACCTGAGCAATATGTCCCCTGAAAATATTGGTCTCAGCCCTCTGTTGGTCTTATACATAAGTGTTGAAAAGATTTGGATCTGTTAAACTGCCAGTATAATCTGAGGTATATGACCCATGATAACTTTGGTCTCAAATCTCTGTTGGCCATATCCATTACTGCTGAAAAGATTTGGATGACTTTGGGGGATATTCTCAAAAACGTGTGATAATTATCGCAAAATTAGCTTAACGCAACTTTGCACATTGCAGTCCATTGCGGGAAAATAACACTGTGTTAACGTTGTATTCTCAACCCGGCGGCACCATGCGATAGTCTCACGATAATGCGCCAAATGACCGCGTTAAAATCAACGCGACGCAGAAAGAATGCGAAACACAAACGCGAAAAAAGTTGCGATGCCCCAAATCGCGATACAAAAATCAGCGATAACCAGCGACAGGCCTGCAATTCCCACGCGTCATGCGGGAAAATGCACTATAAAAGCAGAAATATAAAACAGACGGAAAAAAAAACGGCGTAGCTCCATGGATGCACCCGGACCGAGTGCAGAGGACTACGCGAACCCCACAAGCCCCACAGACGACCAGCAAGGAACCTCGGGGTCGGGGCAGGGCAAGGCGAAGAGGAAGAGGAAGAAGGTGTTCAGTCCGCCGGAAAACAGGATCATCGTCACGGAGGTGATAGAACACTACCAACAACTGTTCGTCACCTCCACTGTGTCATTGGCAACACAAACGAAAATATGGCAGTCGATCGTGAACAACGTGAATGCAGTCGGAGTGTTGAGGAGGTCAATGGAGGAGGTCAAGAGGCGCTGGCATGATGTGAATAGCCAAACCAAGCAGAAACTCGCTGCCAACCGGAAGGCAGCAACGGCGACTGGAGGTGGGAGTCCTGTGCCACAGGAGGAGCTGGATGAGCTGGAGAAAATGGTGGCCACAGTCATCAGTGTTGAGACTGTGCAAGGAGTTGGGGGTCCGGACACAGCTCGATATGACCTGACCCAACAGCAACAGGGTGAGTAACGACCAGGGACTGGGGGGACAGGGGGAGATGGGCACAATGGCACAGATGCACAATTATGTGTAGCACACTGCACACCCACAATGATCGTGGAACATGTCCCTGATACCCTTGGCACACTGCAGCACACATAGAAACACAAAGTAGGCCCCCGTCCACTATGTGCACAAAGGGGCCCCCCTCCCTATCACCAATCTCACAACCTACCCATGCACATGGGCTGAATCCAGCAAAGCAGCGGCTCTGTGAGCCACACTGACAATGCAAGTGACACTGCATGACCAATAGCATGGCTGCAGTCAAAATACATGACATGGTGCACAACACGACACTGAGGTGGCCCAGTGTGGATCACATCCTCAAAGGAGCAGGTCACACTCTGACACATCCACGTGCACATACAACCCCTGACGTCAACAACACATCTGCAGACAAACAATGCACAAGAGTACAAAAACCGTCCAAGAGCACAAATGATGCAAGTCGCCAACATCTCAGCACCTTAAAAGCACACAAGTCAAAGGCACACCGCCTCAAAGGGATAAGGGGCCACTAAATAAGAGCTGCAGGGGCGACTCTCCCACAATGCAGCACACACACATAGCAATCACAGCACATCAACATTGACGACAATGTGGTACAAAGTGCAACACTTTCACTACAGAACAGAGGACACAACTGGTGCCGCATGTGCGTAGAAACTTGCCAATCACATCTGGAATAGCAGGAAACTGTGAGATGATCATGTACGAGTACAACCTCACATCTGTCATGTAGTCGAAATGTCCACTGTCTCCCATCAAATAGCCAGCTCATCCAAAACAGTCACAATGTACATTGTCATGCAGTCTGTCTGTAAACATGTACAATGCGTCAACATACATGGAACACACTGTTAACCTGCAACTCCCCTTTACATTGCAGAGGGACAATCAACACCTCCTGCAGAGCAGACCAGACATCTCTTCAGTGATGATGAGGAGGACCCCCTGGCCATCAGCTCCGACACCCTCCAACGGCTCGTGGACATCCACCGCACCCCACCACCAGGAGCAGGGCAGCCCAGCTGCATCGAGGTGACCCCACCCCCTGCACAGCCCACACAGCAGGAAGCACCCACCACCATGGCAGGCTCCCAGCACCTCACGGAAAGACACATGGCATTCCAACGCCGTGTGTCAGACTGCCAGAGGGGGCTGGCTGAACAGGTGCGGGTGGGCTTCGACCTCCTGGCAGCCAAACTTGATGCCATACGTGGGTGTATGAGTCCCATCAGGGACCACTTACAGTCCCTAACGGACACCCACAGTCCGTTCCATGCTTTACAACAATCCTTGGCTGACCTTGCTGGAGCCATTACTCGGATACAAGAACTGTCTAGTCAGACAGGCTCCAGCGATGACAGCACAGAGTTGGCACAGATGCGGAGGACAATGGAGAACATGGAGTGGATGCAAGCTGGAAGGATGGCTGCCACGGCTGTACACCAGCGAGATGTAGCTGGGATCTTCCATGACCTGCAGAACCTCATCTTGCCATTGCTGCCACAGAGCCTGTCCCAGATGACTACTGCAGGAACTTTGACACACACATCTCCGCCCCCTGATGTGTCAGTGGCACACAGTGATGCAGCCATACCACCTCCGCCACCTGATGTGTCAGTGGCACACAGTGATGCAGCCATACCCCCTCCGCCACCTGATGTGTCAGTGGCACACAGTGATGCAGTCATAACACCCCCACACACACCTGACACAGAAGACATATCAGAGGACTAAGATGTGGATGGCAATGACTCTGTGTGAGAGAGGAGGTTGTAGCATTCATCCCCGCCATACGGCCTGCTCCTGCTTGGTTCAGCCCTCTGCATCATGCCCGGGAACAACACCTTCCACTGTCCCCCGAAACACTCTGCGACATTCACCTGGACCCCGACATGGACTTCCATGTCTGCTCTGGTCACCAATGACACTACAATCAGGCTGCGGACTGAACTCTTCCTCTTCCGATTAAATTGTCATTCCCCAAAGGACTCTGGTTGGCCCTCCACTGGGCAACCATGTAATGTGGGGTTTGCATGGCCATGTACTGCTCCAGCTCCGACACTCCACAGAATGTGAATAAAACATTAAAAATCACACAGATGTGTCATGTCTATGTTCAATCAAGTATATAAGTATGGATGAATGTAGGGACATTGATTGCACAAAAAGGTACACCCAGGGAAATGACATCAATGCGCATGTTTGACCCCTGACCCACATGGCCAATTAGATGACTGTGAAGGTGTGAACTAGCTGTGGCCTCATTGCTCATGAACAACAATCTCGCAACCCCCAACGTAGCCCCACGTCCATGTATTATATGGGGCTGTGTGTAAAAATGTCTAATTCGGTAGCAGGCCTAAAGTAGTGTCCCCCATCACATGTGACAACAGAACATCTCTTCGCATACCTACTCACACTCAACTGTGTGGACACAGCCTGTTTTGATGGATCACATTGATCCACATGGCAAGAAGTTGGACACCATCACATTGCTGAAGACACGTAAGAGCACAGGTCTACCAGCAACTATCCCAACCACAATGTCTGGCTCACAGAGGTGGAGCTGGCAATAGGGACTCACCCCTAAGTGAAATGCGTCAGTCAGTCCCTCCCTGTGTACGGACAATGCTCATTGAGGCACACGATTTGTCATTCTAATCAACACTCATCACAGTTGAACACTAGTGAAGTGGCGTAGACTTTATTAGCATGTGCCTGTCAGTACGGGCAAGACAAGGGCCACAACATGCAGACCAATGCTTCAGACACTAACAGGCAGCATGGGAACATGTAGAGGTGCAAGAAATGGGGACGCAAAAATGAACACCAATCATTACGGATGGCAACGGTCTCAGCCCACCTTGTCTTGCTGGACGAGTCATGTAATGTTTGGCGTATGCTCATTGCCCCGTGTCAGGGGACACGACTCACAGCCCATGGGATCTGCATACTGCTGTACCACTGGACTGCGCAGACTGTCTGCTCTGCTGACAGTTAGCAGGTGAAAGGGCCCAACAAGGTCACATGTAGTACTACATTGCCATGTGTGTACTCTCCCTCCAGCAGTATGTCAGATTTAGGAACCTTGCCAAGCGACGCTGTGCAGCTCCGCCCATGGGACTGCCTCACCTTGCACAGGTGTGTGTCAACACGCGTAGATGCACGCACATGCATTCTGAGTCCAGGCGAATGCAGCCATGTCCACTGTTGTGGTGGGATATGTGACCATTTCTCCAAGATGCAACAAGGTGTTGGGACCTGTGCTCTGGGTTACAAGCAGTTGTGGCTGCAGGAACGTAGTTACTTGTCCATGAATGCGAGCGCAGCTTCCTGGGCAATCAGTTCCAAGAGTACGTCGTTGTCGACTTCAACAAACACGAGGGCGAGCCAATCCATTAACTGGTCCGGACAGATGTGCTCCGTCCACGCCGTTTCACCAATCCACAACACAGCCCAATAGGGGAGCGCTTCGATGTGGTCACTGCACACGAGGACTTGTGCAATCTCCCATGCCCAACTGCCAGCACATACGCCAAATATCAAGGCATCCCATGAACGGGTATCACGGTTACACTCCTGGTCGTGGGCCAACAGGGGATGCACACACAAGTCATAATCCATTTCAGCTACCGTTGTGTTGGATAGGCAGACATCCATGGGCCACTCGAATATGCATGATCGACAGTGGAACCAGGGCTGGACGCAGGTGACGTACGCAAGACGGAAGCTCAGACGGTAACTGATGCGCAACACTGCCAGTGGCAGTGCCCCCAACAAATGCAGCATATGTGCACGGTGCAGTTCCACGTGACAGGGGTTGTGCATGTGCCCGGGATGTTCTGCCATTGCGTTGGTGGCTCTCGTAGAACTGGCACTCTTCTGACCTTTGGCAGTTATGTGGATGATATGCCACAGCTCGGAGCAATGAGTCGTATGTGTGTGCAACGTTTGGACGTATGGGTTGTAATGTACATAAGTGTCAAGGGCATTCCATGCAAGAGTACCTCGAGCAAGGACTTCTGTGTGTGGGGTGTGGATACGTTGGTCTGTCAGCGCTCTGCGTAGTGTGGGAGTCGTCATCATCTGCTATGGTATCTCTCTCAGGGGGTGCCTGCCGCATGCAAGACCAAGGTCGGAGGTGCAGATGTCCTTCCACCTTATGTATTGAGACAAAGGAGCTTTCATCCCTAATGTTAGTCTGACTACTGCTTGCATTCTGGAAATGTGATGTGGCTTTCACGCTGCAATTGAGGCTAGGCCTTAGGCTTATGGTGCACCAATAGCGATACACACACAACAGTTGGCATGCATGAGCCAAGAGCCCGAGCGGCCTTGCGCTCCTTGTACAATCCCTTCGTGCATGGCCGCCCTCTGGGTGCATGCAACATTGCAACATTGTCGATTGGGGGCCGTGTGGCGCAGACACTGCAACAGAGACACACGCATCAGTTGGTTTCCTGTCCAGCCCAGAAATGAACCACGCCCAGAGCCCAGGGATAATTATTCACACCCCTACGCTGGCCTGGCGTACGCCGATCCAGCCCACTCGGCGTACGTATAAAGGGGGGGACGACGACGCTACGTGTCCCAGTTCTTCCCCACTGCTGGAGGTGACATGGCTGCATACGCCTGGCATATCACGAGACTCAATCAGAAAGGGTCCATAACTTGCGTTGCACAGAGTTGGTGGCACCGGAAACGCTGCGGCCGGCACGGGCCTACCGCCACGGGACGGTGACTTTCGGTGCACTGAGGTAGGGGCACCTTAGGTGCTGAGCAGGTGTGCAGCCTGCGATGATGCGCCGTCCTGGCGATCCGGACTGGTAAGGGTTTGTGTGAGCCCTGCTGGACCACAGTGTAGGCCTGAGCCAGCGGGCAGCGTGGGCCTACCGCCACGTGGCGTTGCCTCGCGGTTCACAGGGTTAGAGGCACCTATAGGGCTGAGCGGGTGTGCAGCCTGCGATGATGCCGTGTGCACTGATATGATCTCTGCCATTGCAAAATCAAGACCCAGAATCACTTGTGTGACCTGGTGGCACGCGGGGCGGGGCTGCATGATGTAGAGGCTGCCAAGGTCGCGGGCCCCGGGCTTGGAGCTTGCACCAGCACGTGGTGGGCCCTCTTGGAGACAAGCTGGTGGCGGAAGGTGAGTAGTGAGGCCTGGGAGCGCAGGGGCGGGCAAACACCGCTGGGCGGCGGGAGGGGCTGGGGTGCAGCAGCCTGTGTGCACAGGGGCGGCCAAGCGATGATGGCTTGTGCACTGATATGGACTCTGCCATTCATGAATCTGGACTCTGTTTCAGATAAGGGACCTGGTGGACTGCAGTGTATACCGGCACGTGGTTGGAGACACACTGGAGGCAGCAGTGAGGCCTGGGTCCGCAGTGTTGGCACGCTCTCTCCCTCTCCCTCTCTTCCTTTCACTGTCTCTCTCCCTTCCTCTGTTACTCTCTCTCTCCTTCTCCCTCTCTTCCTTTCACTGTCTCTCTCTCTCTCCCTCTGTTTCTCTCTCTCTCTCCTTCTCACTCTCTCCCCCTTTCTCTCTCTTTCTCCCTCTCTTTCACTCTCTCTCTCTCTCCCTTTCTTTCTCTCTCTCTTTCTCTCTCTCTCTCTGTCCTTTGATGAGCGCATGACACACCTTCTTATCTTGAATTTTGTGTTGCAGGCTGTGTCTTACAGATTGTCCAGTGAAGACCCGCCATGACTCTTCCGAATAGTTGTTTTGAGTTAAATTTGAATAAAATTATTTGTTTGGAAATTCAAAGATGAATGAATGATTCTCCTTTTTCTGACCACACATGAATGTTAATTGTTGTATTTGTGCGACATTAGGCGAATTGTTTTGTCCATGATTTCGTAAGGTTGATGTAAAATATCTTTGTCCGGGGTAGGGCCCGGGGGAGGGGGGGGGTCCTGGGTGTGGTGGCGGTGGGTGTTGTGGCCCTCTTGGGACTCTGAGCTGCATGATCAGTAGCTCCATGGCATCTGTTGTTCTTCAGGTGTGGCTCTGGTCTGGGCTCCCTTTTGTGGTGCAGGTTGTTGTCCGTCTTAACACCAGGTAAGAGCAGGTGTTAAATCCCTGCTGCTAAAGTGCCTTATCGCCTGTTTTGGGATCTTATCGCCGATCTGGCTGGTCATAGAGAATTTTGCGAAGTGGTGTTTTCTCGTTTTTTTGCACAGGAACCCCTACTCTGCATCTCATTAGCGTTAGTTGCCGGTGTTATCCGTGGCGATGTTTTTTGCGGCTGCTATCGCAGGAAAACTGGCGATATCGGCTGTTAGCACCAGCTTGTGAATGGTGCAATAAATCTATTGTCACTTTGGCTGCGATAAAGTGCCGCTAACTCGGCTATAAATCCTTGAGAATATGCCCCTTTGTTTCTAACTTTACTCAAAATCCGAGGTTTTATCCATTGGAAACTGTTGCAGTGTTCCAATTTGTCATCATCCTAGAAAAGACTGATGCCTATTTGCTGTCCTGAATATATTTGGTATCATGCGCTGAACCTTCCTGCCCATTTAAACAAGCATTCTGCGTTGCTCATCATGTGGTAACTAACTTGTTGCTTTTGCATCAGGTATGAAAAGGTAATTTTGGCCACGGGGGCTCACAGCTTGATATTCCCCCCTCCTCGTCTAATGTAATTTTTCTGATGATGGAGAAAAGTGTGCTTAAAGCTTTTTTTAGTATAGCAACCTACAGCTTCTACAAGCCTTATTGAGGGCCTCAACACTGATAAGTGGTTTGCCATTTACTGTGACAGACAGTTTGGTACCTTCTTAACCATTTTAAAACATAAGGATTTTTTTCAGACCACAGCCCCAGTGACACATACTTAGGAGACACCTACTTGAAAAACAACCTGAAAATGAGACTGCTGATGTTTTTGGTAATTTTACATCGTGCCTGGTAGTTTTATGTAGCGTGAACAAGACCAAAATTTGGTGTCAGAGCGCTGGACAACATAATAATAGCATCGAATTTACAAGTAGTAAGATATAGAATCACAGGGTGGAGCCCGAATGCTAAACAAAGGGGAAAACATTTGGGGGGAGATTTAGCAAATCTCCACGCAACGCAGCTCAGCCCCCGTGAGGCTGCGCTGCATTGCGCGACAGGGAGTGAGCAGGTGAGCGCCATATTTTCAAAGATATGGCCCTCTCCTCTCCTTTCCCTTGCGCGGGTGATGATTACAGCTGCCGTGCACCACCCACCCAACTTAGCTCTATAGCGCTAGGGTGTGTGTGTGAGTCCAGCATAGGTTTTGTACAGGAAGGATACCGATCCTGTACAAAATACTATGCCTAGACACTTGGGAAAGCTTTTCCCACTTTGTATGTGTGCTGCACAGTGCAGCACGCATGCAAAGACGGAAAAGGAAGGAGAAATGAAAGCATTTCTCCTTCCTTGCGCATAGTTTAAAAGGGCGCAGTTTTCTCACGCTAATCCTAATCTACTGTATTTTGTAAATTGGGTTTAGCGTGAGAAACCTTGGGTGGTTGCATGGGAACGCCCATGCACCAGTCTTGGTACGCCCCCATGGTGCAAAGTAATGCGAAGCAGCGCTATGCGCTGCTTCGCATTACTTTTACGTTATTTCCAGCGCTAAACAGGGGGACTTCTTGATCACCACCCCCTGAGCCAACAATGCTATTCCATGGATCCCTCCCTGCTAGGGGGACCCCTCCAGGGGTGCTGGACCCATGGAAACCCCTCCCTGGAGTGGTACCCTGGGGAGACCCATCGGTCAGGTTACTACCTCCAATTATCCTGTCCTCTAGATTAAGAGTTGGTCTACTTTGGTCACTCCTAGGGGACCCAGCCCTACTGGCTGGACCATGCCCCCTTGGTGTCCCCACCGGGGAACACAACCCTTTCTTAATCTTCCATTTAGTTTTCTGGGCCTGCCACTTAGGAATGGCACCCACAAACTTCAGAACGGCAGGAGCCCTGGCTACAGACTCCCCACGCCCTCCTGACACTAGGTGTTCTTCCCCACACTGCTGGCAACCAGGCATGAGGCCTCCACCCGGGGGCTCTCCTGCGCCCCCCTCCAGTTTCCTGGGTGGTGCTGCTGATCCCTGGGGGTGCTGTTCACTCTGCCTCCCCTTCTTTGGAGACCAGGGGCTAGCCAGCAACGCCTCCTCCTTACTCAAGGATCTCCTCGCACCACCTGGCCCTTCTTCCCTCTCTGGGGCCCCTTCAGGCCCCTGGACCCATGACCAGGGGTCCGGTTCTCGTGCAGGCTCCCGGGAATCAAGGAGCCCACACCCTAACCCGGAGTGGCGCAATCCTGGAAAATAATTTCTGAGCCTAGGCTCCCCTGGGGCCAAATCTGATAACCTCTCCAAATCATTTACTATGCTGCCCACTACCCAATATTCCAGTGCACTCTTGTACTCATCCACACTTGGCACTGGCTGTGCGCTGCCACCAATCACACTGGACTCTGCTTGTCTACCCTTAATGTCCAGTTCCCTCATGCTTAACTCATGAGCGAAGAGAAGCCGTTTCTCTTCCAACGCAAGAGCGTTCCTGCTCTCCTCTGCTTGAGTTTTAAGTTTTAACACCTCCAACTCATGCAGCCTGACCCTTTGGTTTTCCTCCAACTCCTCTGGTGAAAAAGTCCTCCCTGAATGGCTACTACCAGCCCTTCCAGCTGTTCCCTCCACTGGCAAATCCTGTGGACCAAATCCATTCCCTGGGTCATCCTCATCCACCTCGCCATCACCTGTCTCCTGAGCCTCTTTGGCTTCCCACCAGGCCCTCAAGGCCACCTGCAGCTCCTCCTTCTTGGCGCTACTCTTCATGGGACATCCCAAAGCCCTGCAGGGAACTCCAATTCTGCAATCTCAGCCTCAACGGCTATCTGGCTCTCCCCCTGAGACATGATGTGTGGATTAAAGGTCATTCAACACTAGAACCACCAAAGCAAAAACAATATGTTGTTGTGTCGCGGTCTACAATCAATTTATGATGAACACCAATTACTATGAGTGATTTTGCACATACGCGTTTACTTTCTATTAGGATCGAATCCCACCGCTCTGCCGCCAAATGTTGGCAATGGAGGTCCTTATCGCTTACCGCCGCCACAAAATGCTGGAGGCGTGCGTCCCCGACCCCTCGCTTCAACGTTAGGCTAAGTAAGGACACCGTCTGAGATAGCCCTGCTCACCCCCTTACTAGCTTGGCACGAGCAGCCAGGCTTATCGCCAAGGCACGAGTGTTCAGTATGTGCAACCACGCTCACAGTAATCCCATGATGTCATCACAAATAGACTCCACACGAGTATTGATAAAATGAGTATAATCTTTATATAAGAAATTATACGATACAACCACACGATACAAAATCAACATATATAAGAATGGGTAGTAATCTTTCCGGTGGGTTGGTAGGCTCTAATCCCAACCACCTCTTCTAACCAACAGTTAAGCTCTTTTCTAACCGTTTCCCAAAACGTATTGCTAGAATAACACACGTTGCAAAAGGAAACAATACTGCAATGCGTAACGATATTCTCTTATACTGTGCAACAGAGAAACAATGCCATACGTAGCGCCACAATCATGTACTTTGCAATTGAAGGATAATGCAATGCGTATCACCACCAGCATGCCCTGTACCAGGAAGAAACAATGCAATGCGTCACTCTACAATCCTGTGCAGTGCAATGAAGAAATAATACACTGTGCCAAGTTATACTCAGATACTGTGCACTGAAGAAATCATGCAATGCGCCACGTTACAATCAGGTAATATGCAAGGGAGAAATAACGCAGTGCGTAGCGCACCAAGCATAAAGTTCGTCAGGCACAAATGAGGTCAGGCGTCATACGACAGCTCGATAGTTCGTTAGCAGCAATAATGCAAAGTGTAATACGACAGTTTTACGTGCTCCGTTAACAGTGCCCCCGTTATGGATCAAATGATCCACAGTGATAAGACACCGGACAGCCACGCAGCCCACAAAGACGCCATCCGTACCCACCACCACCTCATCAGGTCCGCCAAGAGAATCTCCTTCAAAGACCGCCTCGACAACAACGCACACAACAGCAAGGAGCTCTTCAACATCGTGAAGGAACTCTCCAACCCCAGCTCCAACACCAACGACATCCGCGCTCGTCGCAAGCCCTGTGCGATTCCCTCGCCACCTTCTTCCACCGCAAGATCGCCGACATCCACGACAGCTTCAACACCCAGACAGCCCCTACTAAGATAGATACACCAGACCCGCCGCACACCATCGACCATGACCCCTTGCCAGCCTGGGCCAGCGTGAACATCGATGACACCATCAAGACCATGAGCACAATACACTCCGGCTCCCCGTCAGACCCTTTCCCGCACCACATCTTCAACAAAGCCAGCAGCTCCATCGCACCCCACCTGTGCAACGTTATCAATCTCTCCTTCGAGACCGCGACCTTCCCAGAGAGCTGGAAACACGCAGAGATCAACGCCCTACTCAAAAAACCCAAGGCGGACCCGAGAGACCTCAAGAACTTCCGGCCCATCTCCCTGCTTCCGTTCCCAGCGAAGGTCATCGAGAAGATCGTCAACAAACAGCTAACCCGATACCTCGAAGAAAACAGCATCCTGGACCCATCCCAATCAGGGTTCCACAGCAACCACAGCACTGAGACTGCCCTCATCGCCGCCACCGACGACATCAGGACCCTGCTGGACAACGGTGAGACCGCAGCACTCATCCTGCTGGACCTCTCCGCCGCCTTTGACACTGTCTGCCACCGCACTCTATGCGCACGCCTCCACAACGCAGGGATCCGAGACAAGGCCCTGGAATGGACCACCTCCTTCCTCGACGGCAGAACCCAGAGAGTCCGCCTCCCACCTTTCCGATCCGAAGCCTCCAAGATCATCTGCGGCGTACCCCAGGGATCTTCCCTCAGCCCAACACTGTTCAACATCTACATGGCCCCGCTCGCACGCATCGCCAGACGGCACGACCTCAACATTATCTCCTACGCCGACGACACTCAACTGATCCTCTCCCTCACCAAGGACCCCTCGCCGCCAAATCCAATCTCCATGAAGGAATGAAGGCCGTCACCGATTGGATGAAGATCAGCCGACTAAAGCTGAACACGGACAAGACAGAGGTCCTCATCCTCGGCTCCAACCCCTAAGCCTGGGACGACTCCTGGTGGCCAACGACGTTGGGAGCAACCCCGACACCCACCGACCACGCACGCAACCTGGGAGTCATCCTCGACTCAACGCTCTCCATGGCCAAGCAAGTCAACGCAGTCTCCTCCTCCTGCTTCAACACCCTCCGCATGCTTCGCAAGATCTACAGGTGGATCCCGACAGATACAAGAAGAACAGTCACCCAGGCCCTCGTCAGTAGCAGACTCGACTATGGGAACGCCCTCTACGCGGGAGCCCCGGCCAAGCTCATCAAGCGACTGCAACGCATACAAAACGCCTCCGCACGCCTGATCCTCGACGTACCACGCCACAGCCACATCACCCCCACCTGAGGAACCTGCACTGGCTCCCCATCGACAGGAGAGTCTCCTTCAAACTCCTCATCCACGCACACAAGGCACTCCACAAGACTGGCCCAGCCTACCTCAACAGACGACTCTTCTTCTACGTCCCCAACCGCCAGCTCCGCTCCGCCGACCTCTCCCTCGCCACCGTCCCTCGCATTCGAAGAACAACCACCGGCGGCAGATCCTTCTTACACCTCGCCGCCAAGACCTGGAACACCCTTCCACTAAGCCTACGACAGACCCAAGACCTGCTGACCTTCAGGAGGCTACTCAAGACCTGGCTGTTCGACCAGTAGCAGCACCCCCCCCTTTTTTCTCCCCAGTGCCTTGAGACCCTCGCGGGTAAGTAGTGCGCTCTACAAATTCTGTGATTGATTGATTAATTGATTGAATGATGACACAAAAAGTACTGCTTCCCACTCCGGCCCCAGTACTGCCCCGTTTGGGTCAGCACAGGCCGGGATCCGAGCCGAAGCAACGGCACACGCAGCTGACGGAAGCGGGAGGCCGAGAGAGTGTCCCTCCGGGCCCGCACCCCACCCCAGGTGTTGATCCACGTTACCTGGGGGGGCACGATCCCACTCTCCTCCCCGACGTCAGGGACTTGGGCCTTGATCCAGAACTCCGTCACGGGTTGCGGCACACTCAGGCTGGCGGCTCAGCTCTTCTGTGGCTGCCGGACCGGGCCGCTGCAGATTGACTCCAAGGGCCCCAATGACTTGGCCCTCACTCCGGCAGTCTCAGTCGACACCGAGACCCGCCCTCAGCACTGTGGAGACTTCACTTCAATTCGGTGCACACCCTCACCAGGCACTCCTCACCAGCACCTCAGGTTGCACTTCAACACGCACACCGCGCGTCCGAGACTGGCCTCTTCTCCGGTGCTCACGACGATCCGGTGCTCTTCACCAACACTCCGCTTGCACCTCAACACGCACCCTGCGCATTCGAGCCTCGCCTCTTCTCTCGGTGCACACGATGCCCAGGCGCTCTTCACCAATGCCCTGGCTGCACCACGACACGCACTCTTGCGCGTCCGAGTCTCACCTCTTCTCCCGGTGCACACGATGTCTAGGCACTCCTCCCTAACGCCCTGGCTGCACCACGACACGCACTCTTGCACGTCGGAGACTCACTTCTTCTTTTGGTGCCTACGAGGCCCAGGCGCTCTTCACCAACACCAGGGCTGCACCACGACACACACCCTTGCGCGTCCGAGACTCACTTCTTCCGTTGGTGCACAGGATGTCCAGGCGCTCCTCACCAACGCCCTGGCTGCACCACGACATGCACACTGCGCGTCTGAGTCTCGCTTCTTCCGTTGGTGCACACGAGGCCCAGGCGCTCCTCACCAACACCCGGGCTGCACCACGACACGCACCCTTGCGCTTCCGAGCTTCTCCTCGTCTCCCCGTGCACACCACGACCAGACGCTCCTCACCAACGCCTTGGCCTGCACCACCACAGGCACTCTGCGCAGCTGAGACTTAGCTTACTCCTGAGTGCCCATGATCACAAGGCACAACTGATGAGGGTCTCAAGCGGCCAAAAAGCACGCACACACCGCGTTGCTTGGGACTTCTCCGGAAACTTTTATGTTCCTGTATTTCCAAACAGGGAGCCAGCTCACCTCGGGCCTTTGGGGTTACAAGACACAGCACAAAGCACAGCCTTCTTCAAGCAGGGGGACCCAGCCCCTCCAAGCACAGTCCCAACAGCCTCTTCCTTAGTTAGAACAGCAAACTGCAGACCAGCCCCAGATCACGAAGCAAGGGTTGATCTATCCACAGCAGTCTCTTCAGTTGTTCCTTCTTTAGCACAGGTTCCTCTTGACCACAGAATGGGTCTAAGCCTTTTCAGTTTCAATCCATATCTGTTTCATTCCAACGTTCAGGGGCTTCAGCTCTCATAGTTATACCCCTTAATGTGTTTGAAGTTTGTATGTGCTCAGGGGTCCCTGACCCCTCCCTAAATCAATTCTGGGTGTCTCCCTCCCAGTGTCACCTCTCTCCCTTTGATACTGGGGGTCTGGATCCTTAATCACTCAGCAGGAGATGGGTCAATTGGTTTATAGCACCAGCCCAGGCCTTTTCACCTCCCGGGCTTCTCCTCCCCCTAATCTCCAGATGCAGGGCAGTCTGGTGCCATCCCAACCACTCCCTGGGTCAGGACACCTTTCAGCTCCAGACAGACAATCCACATTTCTGAGACACAGAGAAATGCTCAGAGCACAAAACTCAGCCACTTTCTAAAAGAGTGGCTTATAAACACACAGTGACAAAACCACCTTTACAGAAAGATGCATTATGACACTGTGAGCTCATACATACATACCAAACTTCACCTCTCCATTATAAACTGACAGGAAACTAGGCTAACAAACACAACACCCAGCCTCCCCCATTCTGTCCTATGGGCAGAATGGCCTTTCAGCAGTGAAAAACGAAATGGAGAGTATTTGACTATCAGAACATAACACACACCTCAGTTTATGTTCTGCCTTTTACCTACACTGCACCCTGCCCAGGGGTTAGCTGGGACCTACCACAGGGGTGCCCATGTGTATGTAGAAGGGAAGGTCAGGCCTGGCAAGTGGTTGCACTTGTCAGGACAACATGCTAACTTAGCATTCTGCGCGCAGGCCCTACACTGAAGGCCTGAGTTACCTTCTCTGCGTGTCCTTGCATTACTAGCCCTTGCACACACAGTGCACATCACTAGGGACTTTTACTAGTAAGGCAAACATACCAATCATGGCCAACCAATCACCATTACATTTTACGTAGGGAACTCCTGTACTTTGACACTGATCAGCAGTGGCAAAGTACCCAAAACATCTAAATTGGCATCGCTAGGTCAGGAAAACGGTCTAGGGGGAAAGCAAAAAGTTTAGGGAACTTTAACCAAAAAGGCCAAGTCCTACACAACCCCCTCCCAGCCAAGGGAGACCAATCATTACTTTGATGGACTTCCCGGCTTCGGGCGATAGAACCAGGATGCAGGCTCTCTACCACAGGGACACCCTCCTGTTCCTCGCCTTCCTACCCCCAGGGGGACTTCTTGATCACCACCCCCTGAGCCAACAATGCTATTCCATTGATCCCTCCCTGTTAGGGGGACCCCTCCAGGGGTGCTGGACCCATGCCAACCCCTCCCTGGAGTGGTACCCTGGGGAGACACATTGGTCAGGATACTACCTCCAATTATCCTGTCCTCTAGATTAAGAGTGAGTCTACCTTGGTCACTCCTAGGGGACCCAGTCCTACTGGCTGGACCATGCCCCTTTGGTGTCCCCACCGGGGAACACAACCCTTTCTTAATCTTCCATTTAGTTTTCTGGGCCTGCCACTTAGGAATGGCACCCACAAACTTCAGAACAGCAGGAGCCCTGGCTACAGACTCCCCACGCCCTCCTGATGCTAGGTGTTCTTCCCCACACTGCTGGAAACCAGGCACGAGGGCTCCACCCGGGGGCTCTCCTGCGGCCCCCCCAGTTTCCTGGGTGGTGCTGCTAATCCCTGGGGGTGCTGTTCACTCTGCCTCCCCTTCTTTGGAGACCAGGGGCTAGCCAGCAACCCCTCCTCCCTACTCTGGGATCTCCTCGTGCCACCTGACCCTTCTTCCCTCTCTGGGGCCCCTTCAGGCCCCTGGACCCATGACCAGGGGTCCGGTTCTCATGCAGGCTCCCGGGAATCAAGGAGTCCACACCCTAACCCGGAGTGGCGCAATCCTGGAAAATAATTTCTGAGCCTAGGCTCCCCTGGGGCCAAATCTGATAACCCCTCCAAATCATTTACTATGCTGCCCACTACCCAATCTTCCAGTGCACTCTTGTACTCATCCACACTTGGCACTGGCTGTGCGCTGCCACCAATCACACTGGACTCTGCTTGTCTACCCTTAATGTCCAGTTCCCTCATGCTTAACTCATGAGCGAAGAGAAGCCGTTTCTCTTCCAGCGCGAGAGAGTTCCTGCTCTCCTCTGCTTGAGTTTTAAGTTTTAACACCTCCAACTCATGCAGCCTGACCCTTTGGTTTTCCTCCAACTCCTCTGGTGAAAAACTCCTCCCTGAATGGCTACTACCAGCCCCTCCGGCTGGTCCCTCCACTGGCAAATCCTGTGGACCAAATCCATTCCCTTGGTCATCCTCATCCACCTCGCCATCACCTGTCTCCTGAGCCTCTTTGGCTTCCCACCAGGCCCTCAAGGCCACCTGCAGTTCCTCCTTCTTGGCGCTGCTCTTCATGGGACATCCCAAAGCACTGCAGAATTTCCTCAACTGATCAACCTTGTAGGTAAACAGTGCCTCAATGTCAAACTCCAATTCTGCAATCTCAGCCTCACCGGCTATCTGGCTCTCCCCCTGAGACATGATGTGTGGATTAAAGGTTACTCAACACTAGAACCACCAAAGCAAAAACAATATGTTGTTGTATCGCGGTCTACAATCAATTTATGATGAACACCAATTACTGTGAGTGATTTTGCACATACGCGTTTACTTTCTATTAGGATCGAATCCCACCGCTCTGCCGCCCCATGTTGGAAGTGGAGGTTCTTATCGCTTACCGCCGCCACAAAATGCTGGAGGCGTGCGTCCCCGACCCCTCGCTTCAACGTTAGTCTAAGTAAGGACACCGTCTGAGATAGCCCTGCTCACCCCTTAGTAGCTTGGCACGAGCAGCCAGGCTTATCTCCAAGGCATGAGTGTTCAGTATGTGCAATCACGCTCACAGTAACCCCATGATGTCATCACAAATAGACTCCACACGAGTATTGATAAAATGAGTATAATCTTTATATAAGCAATTATACGATACAACCACACAATTCAAAATCAACATATATAAGAATGGGTAGTAATCTTTCCGGTGGGTTGTAGGTTCTAATCCCAACCACCGCTTCTAACCAACAGTTAAGCTCTTTTCTAACCGTTTCCCAAAAGGTTAGGCAAGTCGTATTGCTAGAATAACACACGTTGCAAAAGGAAACAATGCTGCAATGCGTAACGATATTCTCTTATACTGTGCAACAGAGAAACAATGCCACACGTAGCGCCACAATCATGTACTTTGCAATTGAAGGAATAATGCAATGCGTATCACCACCAGCATGCCCTGTACCAGGAAGAAACAAAGCAATGCGTCACGCTACAAACCTGTGCAGTGCAATGAAGAAATAATACATTGTGCACGTTATACTCAGATACTGTGCACTGAAGAAATCATGCAATGCGCCACGTTACAATCAGGTAATATGCAAGGGAGAAATAACGCAGTGCGTAGCGCACCAAGCATAAAGTTCGTCAGGCACAAATGAGGTCAGGCGTCATACGACAGTTCGATAGTTTGTTAGCAGCAATAATGCAAAGTGTAATACGACAGTTTTACGTGCTCCGTTAACAGTGCCCCCGTTAGGGATCAAATGATGACACAAAAAGTACTGCTTCCCACTCCGGCCCCAGTACTGCCCCGTTTGGGTCAGCACGGGCCGGGATCCGAGCCGAAGCAACGGCTCGCGCAGCTAACGGAAGTGGGTGGCCGAGAGAGTGTCCCTCCGGGCCCACACCCCACCCCAGGTGTTGATCCACGTTACCTGGGGGGGCGCGATCCCACTCTCCTCCCCGACGTCAGCGACTTGGGCCTTGATCCAGAACTCCGTCACGGGTTGCGACGGACTCGGGCCGGCGGCTCAGCTCTTCTGTGGCTGCCAGTCCGGGCCGCTGCTGATTGACTCCAAGGGCCCCAATGACTTGGCCCTCACTCCGGCGGTCTCAGTCCACACCGAGACCCGCCCTCAGCACTGTGGAGACTTCACTTCAGTCCGGTGCACACCCTCACCAGGCACTCCTCACCAGCACCTCAGGTTGCACATCGACACGCACACCGCGCGTCCGAGACTTACCTCTTCTCCGGTGCTCACGACGATCCGGCGCTCTTCACCAACGCTCCGCTTGCACCTCAACACGCACCCTGCGCGTTCGAGCCTCGCCTCTTCTCCCAGTGCACACGATGTCCAGGCGCTCTTCACCAACGCCCTGGCTGAACCACGACACGCACTCTTGTGCGTCCGAGTCTCAACTCTTCTCCCAGTGCACACTATGTCCAGGCGCTCTTCCCTAACGCCCTGGCTGCACCACGACAAGCACTCTTGCACGTCAGAGACTCACTTCTTCTTTTGGTACCTATAAGGCCCAGGCGCTCTTCACCAACACCCGGGCTGCACCACGACACGCACCCTTGTGCGTCCGAGCTTCGCATCGTCTTCCCGTGCACACCACGACCAGACGCTCCTCACCAACGCCTTGGCCTGCACCACCACAGGCACTCTGCGCGTCTGAGACTTAGCTTACTCCTGCGTGCCCACGATCACAAGGCACAACTTCTGAGGGTCTCAAGCGGCCAAAAAGCACACGCACACCGCATTGCTTGGGACTTCTCCGGAAACTTTTATGATCCTGTATTTCCAAACAGGGAGCCAGCTCACCTCGGGCCCTTGGGGTTACAAGACACAGCACAAAGCACAGTCTTCTTCAAGCAGGGGGACCTAGCGCCTCCAAGCACAGTCCCAACAGCCTCTTCCTTAGTTAGAACAGCAAACTGCAGACCAGACCCAGATCACGAAGCAAGGGTTGATCTATCCACAGCAGTCTCTTCAGTTGCTCCTTCTTTAACAGAGGTTCCTCTTGACCACAGAATGGGTCCAAGCCTTTTCAGTCTCAATACATATCTGTTTAATTCCAACCTTCAGGGGCTTCAGCTCTCATAGTTATACACCTTAATGTCTTTGAAGTTTGTATGTGCTCAGGGGTCCCTGACCCTCCCTAAATCAATTCTGGGTGTCTCCCTCCCAGTGTCACCTCTCTCCCTTTGATACTGGGGGTCTGGATCCTTAATCACTCAGCAGGAGATGGGTCAATTGGTTTATAGCACCAGCCCAGGCCTTTTCACCTCCCGGGCTTCTCCTCCCTCTACTCTCCAGATGCAGGGCAGCCTGGTGCCATCTCAACCCCTCCCTGGGTCAAGACCTCTCCCAGCTCCTCTCACCTTTCAGCTCCAGACAGACAATCCACATTTCTGAGACACACAGAAATGCTTAGAGCACAAAACTCAGCCACTTTCTAAAAGAGTGGCTTATAAACACACAGTGACAAAACCACCTTTACAGAAAGATGCATTATGACACTGTGAGCTCATACATACCAAACTTCACCTCTCCATTATAAACTGACAGGAAACTAGGCTAACAAACACAACACCCAGCCTACCCCATTCTGTCCTATGGACAGAATGGCCTTTCAGCAGTGAAAAATGAAATGGAGAGTTTTTCACTGTCAGAACATAACACACACCTCAGTTTATGTTCTGCCTTTTAGTTACACTGCACCCTGCCCAGGGGTTACCTGGGACCTACCACAGGGGTGCCCATGTGTATGTAAAAGGGAAGGTCAGGCCTGGCAAGTGGTTCCACTTGTCAGGACAACATGCTAACTTAGCATTCTGCGCGCAGGCCCTACACTGAAGGCATGAGTTCCCTTCTCTGCGCGTCCTTGCATTACTAGCCCTTGCACACACAGTGCACATCACTAGGGACTTTTACTAGTAAGGCAAACATACCAATCATGGCCAACCAATCACCATTACATTTTACGTAGGGAACTCCTGTACTTTGACACTGATCAGGAGTGGCAAAGTACCCAAAGTATCTAAATTGGCATCGCTAGGTCAGGAAAACGGTCTAGGGGGAAAGCAAAACGTTTAGGGAACTTTAACCAAAAAGGCCAAGTCCTACACAACCCCCTCTCAGCCAAAAGCCTAGGGAGACCAATCATTACTTTGATGGACTTCCCGGCTTCAGGCGATAGAACCAGGACGCAGGCCCTCTACCACAGGGACACCCTCCTGTTCCTCGCATTCCTACCCCCAGGGGGACTTCTTGATCACCACCCCCTGAGCCAACAATGCTATTCCATGGATCCCTTCCTGCTAGAGGGACCCCTCCAGGGGTGCTGGACCCATGCTAACCCCTTCCTGGAGTGGTACCCTGGGGAGACCCATTGGTCAGGATACTACCTCCAATTATCCTGTCCTCTAGATTAAGAGTGGGTCTACCTTGGTCACTCCTAGGGGACCCAGCGCTACTGGCTGGACCATGCCCCCTTGGTGTCCCCACCGGGGAACACAACCCTTTCTTAATCTTCCATTTAGTTTTCTGGGCCTGCCACTTAGGAATGGCACCCACAAACTTCAGAACGGCAGGAGCCCTGGCTACAGACTCCCCACGCCCTCCTGACGCTAGGTGTTCTTCCCCACACTGCTGGCAACCAGGCACAAGGCCTCCACCCGGGGGCTCTCCTGCGGCTCCCCCCAGTTTCCTGGGTGGTGCTGCTGATCCCTGGGGGTGCTGTTCACTCTGCCTCCCCTTCTTTGGAGACCAGAGGCTAGCCAGCAACCCCTCCTCCCTACTCTGGGATCTCCTCGCGCCACCTGGCCCTTCTTCCCTCTCTGGGGCCCTTCAGGCCCCTGGACCCATGACCAGGGGTCCGGTTCTCGTGCAGGCTCCCGGGAATCAAGGAGCCCACACCCTAACCCGGAGTGGCGCAATCCTGGAAAATAATTTTTGAGCCTAGGCTCCCCTGGGGCCAAATCTGATAACCCCTCCAAATCATTTACTATGCTGCCCACTACCCAATCTTCCAGTGCACTCTTGTACTCATCCACACTTGGCACTGGCTGTGCGCTGCCACCAATCACACTGGACTCTGCTTGTCTACCCTTACAGGCACATGCATCAAGGTAGGATTTTGCGAGTCCTTAATTGCGATTATTAAGGAATCGCAATTAAGAACTCGCAAAAGCCTATGCATGTAGGAATCGCTATAAAAATAGCGCATCCTACACATTCCTTATTTGCGCCTCGCAAATTGCGAGTCGTAAATAAGGAATGACTTCCCATTCATTCCTATGGGCCTACAGGCCCATAGGAATGAATGGGAAATTGCATGGGCAATTTGTGAATACCAATTGGTACTCGCAAAGTGCGCATGCAATTTCAAGGGTGAAGGGTGTCAAAAGGACACCCTGTTGCACCCCTGAAATTGATCTGTGCACAAATGTTGCGCACATACATGTCCAAAGCACATGTGTGTGTGTAACCTACAACTTTGAAAAATGCACTTTAGTGCATTTTTCAAAGGTTTTGCAAATTACCATGAAGTTCAACTTCATGGTAATTTGCGCCCTAGTAGGGAAATCGCTACTTCCAAGTGGTTCTTGCATTGCATTTAAGGAATTGCAAAATGCGATTCCTTAAATGCAATCGCAATTTGAGAACTCGCAATTAATTGCGAATTCTCAAATTGCTAGTGCCTTGACCCTTCATGCATCGCAAATGCCCTTTTTTGGGGCGCAAACGGCCGATTTTTGCGAATCGCTCCGTTTGCGCTCGCAAAAATAGTTGATGCATGTACCTGTCCATGCTTAACTCATGAGCGAAGAGAAGCCGTTTTTCTTCCAACGCGAGAGCGTTCCTGCTCTCCTCTGCTTGAGTTTTAAGTTTTAACACCTCCAACTCATGCAGCCTGACCCTTTGGTTTTCCTCCAACTCCTCTGGTGAAAAACTCCTCCCTGAATGGCTACTATCAGCCCCTCCGGCTGGTCCCTCCACTGGCAAATCCTGTGGACCAAATCCATTCCCTGGGTCATCCTCATCCACCTCGCCATCACCTGTCTCCTGAGCCTCTTTGGCTTCCCACCAGGCCCTCGATGCCACCTGCAGCTCCTCCTTCTTGGCGCTACTCTTCATGGGACATCCCAAAGCCCTGCAGAATTTCCTCGACTGATCAACCTTGTAGGTAAACAGTGCCTCAATGTCAAACTCCAATTCTGCAATCTCAGCCTCACCGGCTATCTGGCTCTCCCCCTGAGACATGATGTGTGGATTAAAGGTGACTCAACACTAGAACCACCAAATCAAAAACAATATGTTGTTGTGTCGCGGTCTACAATCAATTGATGATGAACACCAATTACTGTGAGAGATTTTGCACATATGCGTTTACTTTCTATTAGGATCGAATCCCACCGCTCTGCCGCCAAATGTTGGAAGTGGAGGTCCTTTTCGCTTACCGCCGCCACAAAATGCTGGAGGCGTGCTTCCCCGACCCCTCGCTTCAACGTTAGGATAAGTAAGGACACCGTCTGAGATAGCCCTGCTCCCCCCTTAGTAGCTTGGCACGAGCAGCCAGGCTTATCTCCAAGGCACGAGTGTTCAGTATGTGCAACCACGCTCACAGTAACCACATGATGTCATCACAAATAGACTCCACACGAGTATTGATAAAATGAGTATAATCTTTATATAAGAAATTATACGATACAACCACACGATACAAAATCAACATATATAAGAATGGGTAGTATTCTTTCCGGTGGGTTGGTAGGTTCTAATCCCAACCACCGCTTCTAACTAACAGTTAAGCTCTTTTCTAACCGTTTCCCAAAAGGTTAGGCAAGTCGTATTGCTAGAATAACACACGTTGCAAAAGGAAACAATACTGCAATGCTTGACGATATTCTCTTATACTTTGCAACAGAGAAACAATGCCACACGTAGCGCCACAATCATGTACTTTGCAATTGAAGGAATAATGCAATGCGTATCACCACCAGCATGCCCTGTACCAGGAAGAAACAAAGCAATGCGTCACGCTACAAACCTGTGCAGTGCAATGAAGAAATCATACATTGTGCCACGTTATACTCAGATACTGTGCACTGAAGAAATCATGCAATGCGCCACGTTACAATCAGGTAATATGCAAGGGAGAAATAACGCAGTGCGTAGCGCACCAAGCATAAAGTTCGTCAGGCACAAATGAGGTCAGGAGTCATACGACAGTTCGATAGTTCGTTAGCAGCAATAATGCAAAGTGTAATACGACAGTTTTACGTGCTCCGTTAACAGTGCCCCCGTTATGGATCAAATGATGACTCAAAAAGTACTGCTTCCCACTCCGGCCCCAGAACTGCCCCGTCTTGGGTCATCACGGGCCGGAATCCGAGCCGAACCAACGGCTCGCGCAGCTGACGGAAGCAGGAGGCCGAGAGAGTGTCCCTCCGGGCCCGCACCCCACCCCGGGTGTTGATCCACGTTACCCCGCGATCCCACTCTCCTCTCTGACCTCAGCGACTTGGGCCTTGATCCAGAACTCTGTCACGGGTTGCGGCGGACTCGGGCCGGTGGCTCAGCTCTTCTGTGGCTGACGGTCCGGGCCGCTGCTGATTGACTCCAAGGGCCCCAATGACTTGGCCCTCACTCTGGCGGTGTCAGTCCACACCGAGACCCGCCCTCAGCACTGTGGAGACTTCACTTCAATTCGGCGCACACCCTCACCAGGCACTCCTCACCAGCACCTCAGGTTGCACTTCGACACGCACACCGCGCGTCCGAGACTGGCCTCTTCTCCGGTGCTCATGACGATCCGGCGCTCTTCACCAACGCTCCGCTTGCACCTCAACATGCACCCTGTGCGTTCGAGCCTCACCTCTTCTCCCGGTGCACACGATGTCCAGGCGCTCTTCACCAACGCCCTGGCTGCACCACGACACGCACTCTTGCGCGTCCGAGTCTCACCTCTTCTCCCGGTGCACACAATGTCCAGGCGCTCTTCCTTAATGCCCTGGCTGCACCACGACACGCACTCTTGCATGTCGGAGACTCACTTCTTCTTTTGGTGCCTACGAGGCCCAGGCGCTCTTCACCAACACCGGGGCTGCACCACGACACGCACCCTTGCGCTTCTGAGACTCACTTCTTCCGTTGGTGCACACGATGTCCAGGCACTCCTCACCAATGCCCTGGCTGCACCACGACACGCACACTGCGCGTCTGAGTCTCGCTTCTTCCTTTGGTGCACACGAGGCCCAGGCGCTCCTCACCAACACCTGGGCTGCATTACAACACGCACCCTTGCGCGTCTGAGCTTCGCCTCGTCTCCCCGTGCACACCATGACCAGACGCTCCTCACCAACGCCTTGGCCTGCACCACCACAGGCACTCTGCGTGTCTGAGACTTAGCTTACTCCTGCGTGCCCACGATCACAAGGCACAACTTCTGAGGGTCTCAAGCGGCCAAAAAGCATGCGCACACCGCGTTGCTTGGGACTTCTCCGGAAACTTTTATGATCCTGTATTTCCAAACAGGGAGCCAGCTCACCTCGGGCCCTTGGGGTTACAAGACACAGCACAAAGCACAGTCTTCTTCAAGCAGGGGGACCTAGCGCCTCCAAGCACAGTCCCAACAGCCTCTTCCTTAGTTAGAACAGCAAACTGCAGACCAGACCCAGATCACGAAGCAAGGGTTGATCTATCCACAGCAGTCTCTTCAGTTGCTCCTTCTTTAACAGAGGTTCCTCTTGACCACAGAATGGGTCCAAGCCTTTTCAGTCTCAATACATATCTGTTTAATTCCAACCTTCAGGGGCTTCAGCTCTCATAGTTATACACCTTAATGTCTTTGAAGTTTGTATGTGCTCAGGGGTCCCTGACCCCTCCCTAAATCAATTCTGGGTGTCTCCCTCCCAGTGTCACCTCTCTCCCTTTGATACTGGGGGTCTGGATCCTTAATCACTCAGCAGGAGATGGGTCAATTGGTTTATAGCACCAGCCCAGGCCTTTTCACCTCCCGGGCTTCTCCTCCCCCTACTCTCCAGATGCAGGGCAGTCTTGTGCCATCTCAACCCCTCCCTGGGTCAAGACGTCTCCCAGCTCCTCTCACCTTTCAGCTCCAGGCAGACAATCCACATTTCTGAGACACACAGAAATGCTCAGATCACAAAACTCAGCCACTTTCTAAAAGAGTGGCTTATAAACACACAGTGACAAAACCACCTTTACAGAAAGATGCATTATGACACTGTGAGCTCATACATACCAAACTTCACCTCTCCATTATAAACTGATAGGAAACTAGGCTAACAAACACAACACCCAGCCTCCCCCATTCTGTCCTATGGGCAGAATGGCCTTTCAGTAGTGAAAAACGAAATGGAGAGTTTTTCATTGTCAGAACATAACACACACCTCAGTTTATGTTCTGCCTTTTACCTACACTGCACCCTGCCCAGGGGTTACCTGGGACCTACCACAGGGGTGCCCATGTGTATGTAAAAGGGAAGGTCAGGCCTGGCATAAAGTTTGTCAGGCACAAATGAGGTCAGGCGTCATACGACAGTTCGATAGTTCGTTAGCAGCAATAATGCAAAGTGTAATCCGACAGTTTTACGTGCTCCGTTAACACTGCCCCCGTTATGGATCAAATGATGACACAAAAAGTATTGCTTCCCACTCCGGCCCCAGTACTGCCCCGTCTTGGGTTAGCATGGGCCGGGATCCGAGCTGAAGCAACGGCTCACACAGCTGACGGAAGCGGGAGGCCGAGAGAGTGTCCCTCCGGGCCCGCACCCCACCCCGGGTGTTGATCCACGTTACCTGGGAGGGCCCGATCCCACTCTCCTCCCCGACGTCAGCGACTTGGACCTTGATCCAGAACTCCGTCACAGGTTGCGGCGGACTCGGGCCGGCTGCTCAGCTCTTCTGTGGCTGCCGGTCCGGGCCGCTGCTGATTGACTCCGAGGGCCCCAATGACTTGCCCTCACTCTGGCGGTCTCAGTCCACACCGAGACCCGCCCTCAGCACTGTGGAGACTTCACTTCAATTCGGCGCACACCCTCACCAGGCACTCCTCACCAGCACCTTAGGTTGCACTTCGACATGCACACCGAGCGTCCGAGACTCGCCTCTTCTCCGGTGCTCACGACAATCCGGCGCTCTTCACCAACGCTCCGCTTGCACCTCAACACGCACCCTGCGCGTTCGAGCCTCGCCTCTTCTCCCGGTGCGCACGATGTCCAGGCGCTCTTCACCAACGCCCTGGCTGCACCACGACATGCACTCTTGCGCGTCCGAGTCTCACCTCTTCTCCCGGTGCACACAATGTCCAGGCGCTCTTCCCTAATGCCCTGGCTGCACCACGACACGCACTCGTGCACGTCGGAGACTCACTTCTTCTTTTGGTGCCTACGAGGCCCATGCGCTCTTCACCAACACCAGGGCTGCACCACGACACACACCCTTGCGCGTCCGAGACTCACTTCTTCCGTTGGTGCACAGGATGTCCAGGCGCTCCTCACCAACGCCCTGGCTGCATCACGACATGCACACTGCGCGTCTGAGTCTCGCTTCTTCCTTTGGTGCACACGAGGCCCAGGCGCTCCTCACAAACACCCGGGCTGCACCACGACACGCACCCTTGCGCGTCCAAGCTTCGCCTCATCTCCCCGTGCACACCACAACCAGACGCTCCTCACCAATGCCTTGGCCTGCACCACGACACGCACTCTGCATGTCTGAGACTTAGCTTACTCCTGCATGCCCACGATCACAAGGCACAACTTCTGAGGGTCTCAAGCGGCCAAAAAGCACGCACACACCGCGTTGCTTGGGACTTCTCCGGAAACTTTTATGACCCTGTATTTACAAACAGGGAGCCAGCTCACCTCGGGCACTTGGGGTTACAAGACACAGCACAAAGCACAGTCTTCTTCAAGCAGGGGGACCCAGCGCCTCCAAGCACAGTCCCAACAGCCTCTTCCTTAGTTAGAACAGCAAACTGCAGACCAGCCCTAGATCACGAAGCAAGGGTTGATCTAGCCACAGCAGTCTCTTCAGTGGTTCCTTCTTTAGCAGAGGTTCCTCTTGACCACAGAATGGGTCCAAGCCTTTTCAGTCTCAATCCATATCTGTTTCATACCAACGTTCAGGGGCTTCAGCTCTCATAGTTATACCCCTTAATGTCTTTGAAGTTTGTATGTGCTCAGGGGTCCCTGACCCCTCCGTAAATCAATTCTGGGTGTCTCCCTCCCAGTGTCACCTCTCTCCCTTTGATACTGGTGGTCTGGATCCTTAATCACTCAGCAGGAGATGGGTCAATTGGTTTATAGCACCGGCCCAGGCCTTTTCACCTCCCGGGCTTCTCCTCCCTCTACTCTCCAGATGCAGGGCAGCCTGGTGCCATCTCAACCCCTCCCTGGGTCAAGACCTCTCCCAGCTCCTCTCACCTTTCAGCTCCAGACAGACAATCCACATTTCTGAGACACACAGAAATGCTCAGAGCACAAAACTCACCCACTTTCTAAAAGAGTGGCTTATAAACACACAGTGACAAAACCACCTTTACAGAAAGATGCATTATGACACTGTGAGTTCATACATACCAAACTTCACCTCTCCATTATAAACTGACAGGAAACTAGGCTATCAAACACAACACCCAGCCTCCCCCATTCTGTCCTATGGGCAGAATGGCCTTTCAGCAGTGAAAAACGAAATGGAGAGTTTTTCACTGTCAGAACATAACACACACCTCAGTTTATGTTCTGCCTTTTACCTACACTGCACACTGCCCAGTGGTTGCACTTGTCAGGACAACATGCTAACTTAGCTTTCTGCGCGCAGGCCCTACACTGAAGGCCTGAGTTCCCTTCTCTGCGCGCCCTTGCATTACTAGCCCTTGCACACACAGTACACATCACTAGGGACTTTTACTAGTAAGGCAAACATACCAATTATGGTAAACCAATCACCATTACATTTTACATAGGGAACTCCTGTACTTTGACACTGATCATTAGTGGCAAAGTACCCAAAGCATCTAAATTGGCATCGCTAGGTCAGGAAAGCGGTCTAGGCGGAAAGCAAAAAGTTTAGGGAACTTTAACTAAAAAGGCCAAGTCCTACAATGTACTTCTAGAAAGTCACCTTTTCCCTGCCTAAAGTCTGTTGAAGCCCATTTACATTTGCTCTTCCACTTCTTCCAGGCAGTATTTAGCATCTGAATAGGTGTGATTGGATGTGAAAAGCCACCCAGAATCAAACAATAGGCTGAATTGAATGGGCGGACATCACCTCTCTGCATCTGACGGAATATTCAGGATCTGACTGTTAGCATACTTTTGACATTACAGTGTGAAATCCTGGTTGACTCTCAAATCCATCTAGACAGGTCAGCTGCGGTTTTAATTATAACACTTAGGGCACACTTCAATGAGGCCTTCCTTGTCAGAGGCAACTGATAGCTTATACATGGGAAGGACTATTCCTTTGTCCCACTCAGCCAGGCAGGCTTCAATCACAGTGGGCCTCTTTTTGACATTGCAGTCTCAAATTCTACATGACAGGGTTATAAATAAAACTTGGGGCGCACTTCAAAGAGCAGAAACAGGATGCCAAAATAATATTTGTTTATCCTCTTCTGGGTTTCTGGAAAACCCTGCTTTTTTCTAACATAATTCTGTTTCTGGGTTTAATGGGGGTACAGTGACTGCCCCAAACTTAATTTTAGTGTAAGCTGTGGGAGAACGCTAAGATTAACATACTACATATCCCACACACAGCCCCAGCGCCAACGTTTAGTGTGGCTGAAGACATACTCCATCTTTAAAATGCCCAAAGTAGGTAGGGATGACCATGCAAACTTTATCCCTTTTGGTTTGGACATGCCATGGAGTCATTCACATCCATTAGCTCATAGTAGGCATGAATGTGGCATCTCAAGGCACCCCCTACAGAACACTCCTAGACCTGAGGAAGATCAGAAGAAGACTGAATCTGCAGTCTGCGGCAGGAGAAGAGCCCTGATATGACTAGACCTGCTCTCTCGTGCACCCAAGACAAAGATGAAGACTCCAAGGGTTAAAGGGCCAACCTCCAGTTAAAGCTACAGGGACGCAGCAAACTACCAGAGCTTTTACCTATAACTACTCAGGTTACAAGTGGCAACTGGACCTATACTGGACCCTGCTGTTTGGTGTCTGCATGACACCCTGTGAGTCTCTCCTGAGGTCTTGGGGAGCATTAGAAGTATACACTTGTGGTGGACTGGAACTTAAAGGACTAAGTCAGAAAGTAAAATCTTTGGCCATGATGGATCTGGTTTGTGTACCCGACCTGTGCTCCATGACAGTCAACGTCAAATTGCGCCTAGGTCCCAGGGCTATTCCTACTTAAAAATTAAAAAATTCATATCTCCAGTTCTCCTGATTGGATTTTTGTCATTTTGGTGTCATTTTAGTTATTAAATGTTATTCTATTTTGCTAATTTGAGTTAGGATTTTATTGTTCTACATTTTGATTTTATTACTGTTTTGGTACTTCCTAAATACTATACACACATTGCCCTAAGTTGAGCCTGTCTGCTCTGCATCGTAGCTACCAGGGGGTTGAGCTCCGGTCAATTCAGGGACTTTAAAAGTGTTGTGATTATTTTTTGAGCCCGCCCCAATTAATAATCCAATTTCTTACAGGTAGTTACACGTTAGCTGCTGAGTCTCTGCCCATGAATGACTCTGAAGGGACCCCTAACGTCTGTTGTCACGTTGGTTATGTACTTTGTCCACTATTCTTTGTGGATAACATGGTCTTTCAGTTTTCCGGTTAGTTATTTTGCCTTTTTCACAATATCTGCGTTAGAGGAACAATTGTGTCCAAACCTTAAAAACTGACCCATGGGCAACTTCTCTGTTAGTGTCCATGGATGGTTAATGTCAAACAGCAGTAGGCTGCTTGTGTCATTAGGCTTATGGAAAGTGTTAGTCTTCAATAGCCCATCTCTGCATATGATCAGAAGTTCCAATAAAGGACAATTTGCTATTACTGATGTAATGTATGAATTTCAGAAACTAATTACATGTGTTAAAACAGTTCACAAATGGTAAAAACAATTGCTGGCTTCTTTTCCAGATAATTAAGATGTGATCCCTAAATGGATTCCTATCTGAAAAAAATATAGGTTTATTATTAAAGACATGCACATACAGACAGTTCAACCTGTGGTTCAATATACTTCCCCTGGATGCAACGTGTGTTTAAATAAATGACGCCTCAAATTCAAAGTAGTTTTTTGTTAAGGCTAAACAAATGCATTCTTGTTTATGGCTTCCTAGATCGCATTAACATATCAGCCCTACTACGATATTGTTAGAAATGGGAGTCTCTAGTTGGCAGAGGTAGGTACCTTTGATCAAGTAGGGGCCCTTGCTTCTAGTCAGGGTAAGGGGGCTACACTCCTAAAATAACCCCTGCTCACACCCTTGGTAGATTGGCACGAGCAGGTAGGCTTATCTCAGAGGCAGTGTGTAAAGCATTTGTGAACACATACAGTAATACAGTGAAAACACTACAAATGGACACCACACCAGTTTAGAAAAATAAGTAATCTTTATCTAGACTTAACACAAGACCAAACAACAAAAATCCACAATACAGTTCTCAAGATATCCTTAAAAATAGGTTATTCACTTAAATCAAGCCTGTAGGAACAAATAACTCCACTTTGAGTTATACGAAGTCGTGACAGATATAAATCCAAAATTACGGCACCGACCACGAGGTGCGCGGCGTCGGGCGTGGAGTCAAACAGACCCACAAAGAAAAGTACCTTGCAAAAGCGATTAAAACAAAGACGGCAGTTTACGGCGTCGGGGAGGTGCGGCTTCGTAGGCGCTGCGCAGCATCGGTTCCTTACAATGTCAAGGGAGGTGTAGCCTCTGTTCCTTACTGCAGCGCAGGGGAGGCGAGACGACGGTTCCTTACTGCGTCGGGGAGGTGACGTCATGATGGCGCCGAAACCACTGTTCCTTACGATGTCGCGATGTCGATGGATTGAGGGGGTCACCCACGTCGAGGATCGGCTCTGCGATGATGAAGTCGGCTTCGGAGTCGATGCGGCACAGCAGCAGGCGTCGGGCCCACATCGCAAGTCGGAGCAGCGCTCACGGCTTCGGGCAGGTTACGGCGTCACTCGCTGGTGTCGATGTGGCATGGCAGCTGGCGTTGGGCCTACGTCGCAAGTCGGAGCAGCGCTCACGGCTTCAGTGCAGGTTACGGCGTCTCTCGCCGGCGTCGGTGTTGCAATTTCCTTCTGTAGCAGCTAAAACAGCAGTTCTAGATGCAGGAAGACAGAAGGGGTGAAGACTTTGTGTTCCTGAGACTTCAGAACAGGAGGCAAGCTCAGTTTCAAGCCCTTGGAGATCTTCCTCAAGATGATTAAAGTACACACAAAGTTCCTTTTCTCCTTTCCTTGGCGATAAGTAACCATTGCAGGCCAACCCCAAACAGTCACCAGTGCAGGGGCAGTCTCCTCCTTCAGCTTCCTTAGTTTCTCTCCTTGGCAAAGGTTCGTCTTGATTCCCAGAAGTGATCTAAAGTTCTGGGGTCTGGGCCCCAATATTTATATTGCAAAATCCTTTGTTCTCTGAAGGCAGAGAGTGTCTGTACCCAGCCAGAACCAGTTCTGTCCTCCCTGGTGCAGCTTCCTGGCAGGAGGTGGAGACAGCATTGTTGAAAGCAGACCTGGCCCAGGTAGCTGAAAAGAAATCTCCTCCCCCTACTCTCTATTCCATGTAGGCTCAGGCAATGAAAGGAAATCTCCTCCCATACTCTCTATTCAACCCAGGTCCTATTCAGCCAAGCCCTGACTCATCAGACTGCTGGAGCCAAAGCCCTCTCCAGCCCCCTGTCACTCACAAACCATACATGGAATACACAAACCTAGCAGAGGCATACTGGATGGTTAGGCAAGAAAATACCTACTTTCTAAAAGTGGTATTTTCAAACACAGAATGTAAAAATCACCCACACTAAAAGATGTATTTTAACATACTGAGTTCAGGCATACTAAACTCGTTTTTCCACCTTGTTCCCTGGGTCAGTTAGGATTATAAGATGTTATAATCAAACTGCCCATTCTGGCCTATGGAAACAGGTAGCCTTGCTATAGTGAAAAACGAAATTGGCTGTAATTCACTATCAGGACATGCCACACACACCAGGGCATGTCCTACCTTTCACATACAATGCACCCTGCCCATAGGAGTGACTAACATGTAGAAAAGGGAAGGTTTAGGGACTGGCAAGTGGGTACACTGGCCAAGTCGACATGGCAGTCCCAGACTGCACACAGGCTCTGCAATGGCAGGCCTGATCCATATTTTACAAGCTGCTTCTGTGGGTGGCTGCAAGCCCACCAGCAGCATTTGATTTACAGGCCCTGGGCACACATGGTGCACTGTACTAGAGTCTGACAAGTAAATCAAATAAGCCAATCATGGAGTCACTAATCCATAACATCAGTTTACAATAGGGAGCATTTGCACTTTGGCACTGAACAGCAGTGGCAAAGTGCCCAAAGCATCTAGACCAGCAAAAACATAGGAGGCAACAGTGAATAAAATGGAAGGGAGGTCTAACACGTGTCCCCTCCAGCTGAAATGTGGGGAGAACTACCCACCTTCTTGGGAGGTCTCTTCACTAAGGCGGAAAAATCTGCACAGACCATCACCATTGGCGTGTTTTGTACCTGGGCGGTGTTCCACCGTGAAGTCCATCCCCTGTAGGGAAATGGACCACCTCAACAGCTTTGGGTTCTCACCCCTCATCTGCATCAACCATCTGAGGGGCCTGTGGTCTGTCTGAACCCGGAAGTGAGTCCCAAACAGGTATGGTCTCAACTTCTTCAGTGCCCAGTCCACAGCAAATGCCTCATGCTCAATTGCACTCCACCTCTGTTCCCGTGGAAGTAACCTACTACTAATGAAGGCTACAGGTTGGTCTAGGCCCTCCTCATTCATCTGTGAAAGTACAGCCCCCACACCATGCTCTGAAGCGTCTGTCTGCACAATGAATTCCTTTGAGAAGTTGGGCACCTGAAGCACGGGCGCCGTGCACATGGCAGTCTTCAGGGCATCAAAAGCTTTCTGACAGGTGTCAGTCCAGTTCACTTTCTTGGGCTGCTTCCTGGAAGTCAGCTCTGTCAAGGGGGCAACAATGCTGCCATACCCCTTGACAAACCTCCTGTAGTACCCTGTGAGTCCTAAAAAGGCTCTCACCTCTGTCTGGGTCTTGGGGGGTTCCCAAGTCAGGATGGTATCAATCTTGGTCTGTATGGGCGCCACCTGGCCGCTCCCAACTTGGTGTCTCAAGTACACCACGGAACCCTGCCTGATCTGGCACTTACTCGCCTTGATCGTGAGGCCTGCCCTCCGCAGCGCCATCAACACTTCCCAGAGGAGGCGCAGATGTTCTTCCCAACTGGCGCTGAACACTGCGATGTCATCCAGGTAGGCAGCACTGAAATCTTCCAGTCCAGCCAACAACTGGTTGACCAACCTCTGAAAGGTGGCAGGGGCATTCTTCATCCCAAAGGGCATAACCCAGAATTGGTAGTGCCCATCTGGTGTGGAGAATGCGGACCTCTCTCTTGCCCCATCAGTTAAGGCGATCTGCCAGTACCCAGACGTTAAGTCAAACGTACTGAGGTACCGGGCAGCCCCTAACCGATCAATGAGCTCATCAGCTCTGGGGATGGGGTGCGCGTCAGTCCTGGTGACTCAATTGAGTCCTCGGTAGTCCACACAGAACCGGAGTTCGGGTGTGGCACCAGGCGCAGCAGCCTTTGGGACCAAGACCACTGGGCTGGTCCAAGTGCTGTTAGAGGACTCAATCACCCCTAATGCAAACATCTTGGAGACCTCCTCCTTGATGCAAGCTCTCACCCTGTCAGTCACTCTGTAAGTTTTGAGTTTTACAGGAGGACTGTCCCCAGTGTCCACATCATGGACGCACCACTCAGTGACACCGGGAGTCAGGGAGAACAGATCAGGAAACTGTCCCAACAGTTGGCGACATTCATCTTGCTGCTCAGGGGTCAGGGCGGAAGAGAGGTTCACACCGTCCACTGACCCATCTTGCTCTGTTGCAGACAGGAGGTCAGGAAGAGGCTCAGTGTCCTCCTCCATTCCATCATCTGTCGCTAGGAGCATGCCCACTTCGGGCCTCTCCAAGTGGGGCTTCAGGCGGTTTACATGCAGGACCCGCAAAGGGTTCCTAGGAGACCGCAAGTCCACCAAGTAGGTGACATTACTCTTGTGCTCCACCACCTCAAATAGTCCAGTCCACTTATCCTGGAGTGCACAGGACTCCACGGGGGCCATGACCCACACTTTCTGTCCAGGCTGAAACTCGATCAGAGTGGCATTCTGATCATACCATCGTTTCATCTCCTCCTGGCTGGCTTCCAGATTCGCCTGAGGGAGATGCCTGAAACGCCTAGTTTGGTTTCTGAAGGCCAGCATGTAGCTATATACATCCTGGGGAGGTTTACTGGGAGCTTTCTCCCAGCCTTCCTTTACCAAACTCAGAGGTCCTCTTACAGGGTGACCATACAGCAGTTCAAAGGGACTGAACCCTAAGGACTTCTGTGGCACCTCTCTGTAAGCAAACAGAAGGCATGGCAAGAGGACGTCCCACTTACGCCTCATAGGTTCCTCAAGACCCATAATCATGCCTTTTAGGGTCCGGTTGAATCTCTCAACCAGCCCATTTCCTTGGGGGTGGTAAGGAGTGGTGAACTTGTAGGTTACACCACACTCCTGCCACAAGGACTTCATATATTTAGATATGAAGTTGGTACCACTGTCGGACACCACCTCTCTGGGGAACCCCACATGGGAGAAAATCCCCATCAATGCACGTCCCACCATGGGGGCCGTCACAGTCCGGAGAGGGATGGCTTCCGGGTACCGGGTGGCATGGTCCACCAAGACCAGGATGAACCTGTTGCCCATGGCTGTCTTGGGATCCAGAGGCCCCACAATGTCAATGCCCACCCTTTCAAAGGGGGGGGGAGGGGTTACCACAGGGAACGGTTGGAGAGGAGCCTTTTGCTTCCTCCCACTCTTACCACTGGCCTGGCAAGTCTGACAGGTCCTGAACAGGTATCTGAACTCTTGTGCATTTGGGGCCAATAAAAGTGGGTGACAAGCCGTTCAAAGGTCTTGTCTTGCCCCAAATGTCCTGCTAAAGGCACATCATGAGCCAGACCCAGTAGGTAGGCTCTGAAGCGCTGGGGTACCACCAGCACACAGGCTGACCCAGGCTCAGCAACCTTAGGATCGCTATACAGGAGACCATTCTCCCAGTAGATCCAATGTGATCCAGACTGATCACCTGCTGCCTGGTTTGTGGCCTGTTGCCGCAAACCCACAAGAGAAGGGCACTTCTTCTGCTCCTCGCAGAACTCTTCCCTGGAGGGTCCTCCTTCCTGCTGCCAATGGGTCAGATCAGGCAGGTCCCCCAGTTCAGCTACTTGCTCCCCTGTAGGTTCCAGGACATCCCCCTCAAGGTCTGCCTCCTCCTGGACCCTGGGAACTTCAGGGCCGGTTTCCCACGCCCCCTGCCTCTTCTATTTAAGGCAGGTACCTGGGCCACTTTTTCAGGCGCCAGGTCCTCTTGAATACCCTTACTGGCTGCCATGGACCGAGTGGTCACACACGCCCACTCAGGCAGACCCAACATCTCCAAATGAGCTCTTCGCTCCACCTTAGCCCAAGGGGAGCTTTCCAAATCATTGCCTAGCAGACAGTCAACAGCATGGCTGGCCTCACAACAACTTGAAAGGTACCTGAGACCCCCCCCCCACTCAAAGGGAACCTGGGCCACCTTGCAGTGGCTCTCTGAGTTGTCAGCGGCAACTACAGGGTAAAATGCATGGGAGGTCACCTGCTCTTCCGACACCAGCCGCAACTGACAGCTGTCACACTGGCTCCGGTGTCTCTCAGAGCCTCCACCCTATGGCCATTGATGGTCACCCACTGCATGTATTTCTTAGTGTTATGAGGCAGCTGGGTCCTGGGGACCATCTCACTGTCTCCTAAAGAGACTAGGGACATCTCTGCGGCACCCATCTGCGCACCTTGGGCACCCATCTCCTCTCCCAGGGCTACACTAGCCATCTGCCGGGGCGGTGCACCAGTGGGTGCTGTATTACCTTTGTTGGGACACTTAGGAACCCAGAAGAAGTGCCCCACCTGACCACAACCAAAACAATTCTTGGGACGCCTCTGAACAGGCTTATCTGTCGGATCCCTAGCTTCTTCTCAGGGGAAGGCTGGGAACCCTTCCCTTGGTTCCCTTGGGGATTACTTTGGGGCCCTTTCTGGAACTCCCTCTGTTTACCCTTGCCCCCCCTCTCTTCTGCTGGGGACCCTGCCCACCTTTGGCAAAGTCTCTCACATGACCCTTGTGGACCCGGGTGCTAACCCAGCGGTCCGCCTCCTCAGCAAGCTTCCTAGGGTTAGTCAGCTTACTGTCAATCAGGTGCTGGCATAGCTCTGGAAAACAATTACTGGACAAGTGCTCCCATGCAATCAAATCATAGAGCGTCTCAAAATCATTTACTTTGCTACCCTTCACCCATCCATCCAATGCTCTGCAAAAAAAAGACACATATTCCACCCAAGTACTTGACTCCAGTTTCTTACAATTTCTAAACCTTTGTCTATAAAGCTCTGGGGTCAACCCAAACCTGGTCATCAAGGCTTCCTTCATGTGGACATAGGAATTCTGGTCCTCCGAGGGCAAGTCTAACAAGGTGTCCCGCCCATCACTGAGAAACCGCCCCCACAACCCCGCTCCCAAATTCTTCTCAGGGACCCGGTGGGAGGATATGGCCACTTCGTAGGCCTTAAACCATTGCCCAATATCTTCATGCTTGTGGAACTCCTTAATTACATCTTTGGGGATGAATACTCTTGCTTCTACAGGCATGGATGGTGCGCTGCCACCAGAGGGAGTAATTTCTAAGCTCTTGGCTTTCAATTCCAATTCCCTCAACATTCTCTCATGCTCTAAATGCATTCTCTTTTCTTCCAAGGCTAACTTCTTGCTTTCTAATTCCATCTGCCCACCCAGTTTGAGCTTGGCTAGCTCCATCCTATGCATTCTATCCTTCTCCCTGTCCTCCAGCTCTTCTGGGGACAGGCCCTTTGAAGAAACACTGTTGCCTGCCCTGGAAGGTACTTTCTCCCCGGTCAAACCCAATGGCCCATCTAGCTGCCCATCTGTATTCTCTGCCTCCTCCCTAGGCTCTTCAGGATGCTCAGGAGTATTTCTAGCTTCCAACCAGGCCTTCAGCGCCTTTTGGAACTCCTCCTTCTTGGTGATGTCTTTCACAGATATTTTAAATCTTTTACAGAGGGTTTTAAGCTGTGGCACAGTGTAGGCATCAACCCTATCTTCTTCAAATTGTAGATCCATAGATGCGTTGAATGCTCCTTTGCACATTGTAATAAGGATTGGCAGTTCTTAGCAAAAATAGAGGTCCCAAGGAAAAAATTCTACCAAAATGTATGTGGTCGCGTTATGGTCTGCACTCACTAGTAGTGTACACCAATCACTGTATATGAGTCACAAATGCAAGTCCAAATCCTCACCGCTGACCACCAATGTTAGAAATGGGGGTCTCTAGTTGGCAGAGGTAGGTACCTTTGACCAAGTAGGGGCCCTTGCTTCTAGTCAGGGTAAGGGGGCTACACTCCTAAAATAACCCCTGCTCACCCCCTTGGTAACCTGGCACGAGCAGGTAGGCTTATCTCAGAGGCAGTGTGTAAAGCATTTGTGAACACATACAGTAATACAGTGAAAACACTACAAATGGACACCACACCAGTTTAGAAAAATAAGTAATCTTTATCTAGACTTAACACAAGACCAAACGACAAAAATCCACAATACAGTTCTCAAGATATCCTTAAAAATAGGTTATTCACTTAAATCAAGCTTGTAGCAACAAATAACTCCACTTTGAGTTATACGACGTCGTGACAGATAGAAATCCCAAAGTACGGTGCTGACCGCGAGGTCCGCGGCGTCGGGCCCGGAGTCAAACAGACCCACAAAGAACAGTACCTTTGAAAAGCGATGAAAACAAAGACGGCAGTTCACGGCGTCGGGGAGGTGCGGCTTCATAGGCGCGGCGTCGGTTCCTTACGATGTCAGGGGAGGTGTAGCCTCTGTTCCTTACTGCAGCGCAGGGGAGGCGAGAAAACGGTTCCTTACTGCGTCGGGGAGGTGACGTTACGATGGCGCCAAAACCCCTGTTCCTTACGATGTCACGATGTCGATGGATTCAGGGGGTCACCCACGTCGAGGATCGGCTCTGCGATGATGAAGTTGGCTTCGGAGTCGATGCAGCACAGCAGCAAGCGTCGGGCCCATGTCACAAGTCGGAGCAGTGCTCACGGCTTCGGGCAGGTTACGGCGTCACTCGCTGGCGTCGATGTGGCATGGCAGCTGGCGTTGGGCCTACGTCGCAAGTTGGAGCAGCGCTCACAGCTTCGGTGCAGGTTACGGCGTCGCTCGCCGGCATCGGTGTTGCAATTTCCTTCTGTAGCAGCTAAAACAGCAGTTCTAGATGCAGGAAGATGGAAGGGGTGAAGTCTTTGTGTTACTGAGACTTCAGAACAGGAGGCAAGCTCAGTTTCAAGCACATGGAGATCTTCCTCAAGATGATTAACGTACACACAAAGTTCCTTTTCTCCTTTCCTTGGCAATAAGTAACCACTGCAGGCCAACCCCAAACAGTCACCAGTGCAGGGGCAGTCTCCTCCTTCAGCTTCCTTAGTTTCTCTCCTTGGCAAAGGTTTGTCTTGATTCCCAGAAGTGATCTAAAGTTCTGGGGTCTGGGCCCCAATATTTATATTGCAAAATCCTTTGTTCTCTGAAGGCAGAGAGTGTCTGTACCCAGCCAGAACCAGTTATGTCCTCCCTGGTGCAGCTTCCTGGCAGGAGGTGGAGACAGCATTGTTGAAAGCAGATCTGGCCCAGGTAGCTGAAAAGAAATCTCCTCCCTCTACTCTCTATTCTATGTAGGCTCAGGCAAGTGAAATGAAATCTCCTCCCCCCTACTCTCTATTCAACCCAGGTCCTATTCAGCCAAGCCCTGACTCATCAGACTGCTGGAGCCAAAATCCTCTCCAGCCCCCTGTCACTCACAAACCAGACATGGAATACACAAACTTAGCAGAGGCATACTGGATGGTTAGGCAAGAAAATACCTACTTTCTAAAAGTGGTATTTTCAAACACAGAATGTAAAAATCACCCACACTAAAAGATGTATTTTAACATTCTGAGTTCAGGCATACTAAACTCGTTTTTCTACCTTGTTCCCTGGTTCAGTTAGGATTATAAGATTTTTATAATCAAACTGCCCATTCTGGCCTATGGGAACAGGTAGCCTTGCAATAGTGAAAAACGAAATTGGCTGTAATTCACTATCAGGACATGCCACACACACCAGGACATGTCCTACCTTTCACATACAATGCACCCTGCCCATAGGTGTGACTAACATGTAGAAAAGGGAAGGTTTAGGGACTGGCAAGTGGGTACTCTGGCCGAGTCGACATGGCAGTCCCAGACTGCACACAGGCTCTGCAATGGCAGGCCTGAGCCATATTTTACAAGCTGCTTCTGTGGGTGGCACAATCAGTGCTGCAAGCCCACCAGCAACATTTGATTTACAGGCCCTGGGCACTCATGGTGCACTGTGCTAGGAGCCTGACAAGTAAATCAAATAAGCCAATCATGGAGTCACTAATCTATTAGCATCAATTTAAAATAGGGAGCACTTGCACTTTGGCACTGAACAGCAGTGGCAAAGTGCCCAAAGCTATCTAGACCAGAAAAAACATAGTAAAAACATAGGAAGCACAGTGAAAAAATGGAAGGGAGACCCACGCCAATGGTGCCAGGTCTAACAGATGTTGTTAAGCTTTTTCAGTCAGAAGTGCTCTTGCTTCAGGAAACTCAACTGCGGGGCACAAATTGTCCTTTTTTGGGCCATTTTGGCTATGACTGGGTGTTTTACTCTGCTTCCCCCGGGGCTCCTAAGGGGTGGGGATCTTGCTGTGTAGAGGTTTTCCAGTAATGGTCACTGCCTCCCATGTGGACCCCCCAGGGGGGCTATGTGGGAATTGAGGATTGACTTGAGGGCAGACACTTCAACCGGCCTACATCCCTCAACACCAACTTCAAGCGACACTGCAGATGCTCCAAGACCTCTTGCTAACTCTTCCCCACGGTGTCACCTTGATAGGGGGTGATTTTAATTCCATCGCCGATCCTGTTTGGGTCACCTCCAAGACCCACCAGCCAGGCCGGCACACACGCTCTACGCAGCTGTCTCAGTGGGCAGATGCGATGGGTCTATGTAACACTTGGAGAACAAAACACTGTCCGGATTGATCAGATGTGACTCCCGGCACCTGACATCCTCCACTTCACACAAGATCAAATCCTTCCCTGGGGAATATCAGATCATGCCCCTCTCCTCCTTGAGTTAGGCCCCCATGTGATGCACTGGTGACCTTTTTGGCAAATCAATGCCTGGTACCTCACAGATCATGACAGTGCTGACTTTGTTGAGCTGCAGATCCAATCATTCTTTGAGACAAATAAGGGCACAGTGGAGTCCCCTGGGACTCTCTAGGCAGCCAGCAAGCACACTCTTAGAGGACTGATCAAAGTTTACGTCCTCAGCAAAGAGGCACGCAGCTGTCGCAAATGACAGATTTGGAGTCTCAGATCCTTACCCCGGAACGACAACTGCGTCACCTACCTTCGGTTGACCTAGAATGTAGGCTGAAGCTAGCGAGGTCTGAGCTGAAACAGACAGTGCTGCAGAGCCTCAACCCACAGCATATATGACATGGGGGGACAAATCTGGCAAGCTCCTCTATTGGCTGGCCTCCAGGAGGACAGTGCCCTCAATTCGAGACACTGCGAACTGCCTGCATAAATGAACCTCAGCAGTGACACAGGTCTTTGTGGACTACTACTGCAAACATTACGCTGCAACCCCCAGGCCCCAGCAAGAACTAGATCATCCCATACTGTGGGATATTTCGCTACCTTTGATTCCTAAGCCCTTGACCTTGACCAGCCGCTCACTGTTGAGTAGATTGAAGAGGCGTTGTCTGAATTAAACAGAGGGAAGACCCCAGGTCCATACAGCTTCCCAATTGAATATTTCAAACGCTTTTGGTCCCTCTTGCAACCTCACTCATGGCCTTATACACTGAAGTGGTGACCCAAGGGTCATTTTCCCTGGAGTTAGACAGAGCAACTATTGTCAAGCCAGCCTCTTAATCAGCACTTGTCATATTGGTCCATATCTCCTATTACTGGTGTTAAAATATTTGCGAAACTTCTGGGGACTCGGCTCACCCGGACTTTGCCCTCCCTCGTCCACTCAGATCAATGTAGGTTCATGCAGAGTAGAAGCACCCGACACTGTATACGTCAAATCCACATGGCCCTCTCTCAGGCACACCCCACCCCCTACCCAACCGCTCTGCTCCTCATTAACTTTGAGAAGGCCTTCAATACCGTGGATTGGTCCTTTTTTGATGTGGTGCTGAAGAGGGCAGGGCTTGGGCCTTACTTCTATAAACATGTGGGTCTCCTCTATTCTAAACCCGCCATTCGGGTTTGGGTTAATGGGACCCTTTCATCACCCTTCCCTATCCACAGGGCCACCCGTCAGGGCTACCCCCTCTCCCCTCTCTTATTTGCTCGGATGATTGAGCCCGTGGCCCGTCTTATCCGTTGTGATGCTCATGTGCAGGGATAGCTCTGGAGAGGGGAATTGGAGGCATGTATGGCACTCGGAGACCCACAGTCCTTGGGCCCATGTTGTCTGGAGATTCTCTGCTTATATGTTGATTCCTCCGGACTCTGTGTTAGCGAAGCTAAATCTCTACTGGTGCCAATTGAGGGAGGCATGGGTGACTGGTCTTGGTGTGCCCCAATCCCACAACGCCGTCTCTCTTTCAAATACCTGGACGTTTACATCTCCCGTCTCCTGAAGTTGACGTGGAGCCTTAACCGGAACCACCTTACGGTAGGGCTGAATAGGGATCTGAAACACTGGAGCCACCTGTCCCTGAATCCCCTAGGACGTATAGCTGTTCAAAATGAAAGTGCTGTCACACTTTTTATATATTTTTTGGAACTTCCCCACTGGATTCCTAGGAGATGGTTTCAGACCCTGTCATCAAAGGTTTCAGCCTTTCTCTGACTGATTCAACAGTGGCTCGGATGAACCTGCTGATTAGGTGGAATTCAATCTGCTGGGCCTTGATGGGCTCCTGAGCTTGCTTTCCTGGACCCCCATTCCCCACACGCTCTCAGACTGAACACAGGCAGCCTTGCTGTGCTGGAGGGCTGCTCTTCCATTTATCGGGTGGGAACACAAACTCACTGGAATGACCCTGCTGTGGCATGGTAAGTGGTTATCCCATGTTGCCGGACTACAAGGTTTTGGGAGGTAGGATAAAATCGGAAGCCCTCACCACGGGGATGTCTGGTGAAGCGAGGCCCTAATGTCATTTCAGGAAATTCAGGAACAATACCAGCTTTCCCACACACAATTTCACTAATACCTGCAGGTATGCTTCGCCCTCTGAGTCGCTATCCCACTTAGCACGCAAATCCCTGATATTAATCCTCTTGGGCTGAAGCTCTTAATGAGGAGACTTGGCAAGGGAGCCATCTCCAGGATTTACCGCTTTCTTATCGTTCACACTCTGGATTGCTTCCCTGGGCTGCGAATGCGATGGGAGTCATGGGTGGGAGGCCTCGACAACAACTGGCGTGAGGCCAAGCTGGCCCCGAGGGAGATGGTTATCTTCTCACTCCTCAGTATTGTTCAACTTAACTATCTGCATCTTGCCTATTTGACTCCCCAAAGACTCCGCCAAGTGGATGGCACCCTCCAGAGCCAGTGTGGACACTGCTTCCTGGCAGGAGTTGACTTCCTCCATATGGTCTCGGATCGTCCCAGACTGACCCCCCTTTAGGTGGGAGTGGGCGAAGAGCTTTCAAGGGTTCTGGGACACCAGATTCACCTTATCTCCCGGGTAACCCTGCTGGGTTTGTTGGAGGAGGTGGGGGGGACAAAAGATGGAACAGACCTTTAATAGGGTAGCAACAATGGTCGCTAAATGTGATCTTGACCATAAATGGAAATTCCCAGCGCCCTCATCGATGGTGGAGTGAAGTAGGTGAGTGGACTGGTGTGCAAAGCAAGAGTGCCCAATTTATGAGGTACGGGATTGCCCCATAAAACATGAGAAGATTTGGGGCCAATGGTGGGAATATCATGGGCTAGATGTTGCGACTTCCTACATGTATATTGGATTGATGCGTACTGTGTAGACATGTAGTACTGTTCATATTTTGTGTTTTGTTATACTAAAAGTCAATACATATTTGGTTATCAAAAAACGCATGCATTCTACAACAAAATTTGTCAGTGTTATACATTCCTTCAATAAGCCATTGAGAAGTTGTTGGATTGTCAGCAGGATTTCCCCCTAAGAAATGGGTGAATACAGTGACTCAATGTTGATGCAACTCACTGGTCATCTTAAAAGGTAGATCTGTCGGCAAATTCAACATATCCTTGGTATCTGAGCAAACAAATTGTGATCCTGAACATATTGCAGAAAGATGTTTTTCCTAGGATAAAAATTAAGCAAATGGATTGTAAAACCATTTGCTAAACACCTATGATTCATATGTAGTTCATCCCTTTCAGTGGAAGCTGTTGGTTTAAATATGAGACTGGAAAATCAAATATTTGCTGTTCCTACATCACAACACTTAAAATGAAAACTTGTTATCCACTGTTGTAATATTACAAAGGAACCTGCTTGCTTAACCAGTCTTCCCTCCACCTTGCCCAGAATTCAACAGACTAGAGCTAAATGATGAAATGGCTGAGGATGAGCCAACCTCTCGCAAATTTGGGTCTCCCCAGACTCAAAGGAGATTTTTAAATGAGGGTGATGCTGTGGCACAACCAACTGATGTTTCTAAGGTCAGCCACTGCTCTGGCTGAGAGGTGAAATTCAATCTGTGCTGATCCAGCTCACTGAAACCCTCTGTCAGCAGAGTTAGCAACTTGGAAGAGAAGTTGCGTTGGGAGGATGAGGGATGACTCAGCGGAGGAAAATATTTTGAGAGAGTGTGGGAATGGTTCACCGATTGTTACTGGGGAAGTTGGCAGCATGGTAGATACATTCTTTTTTAGGTCAGGCTGATAGCACAACTGTTGCCAGACCATATTTAATCCATTTGTTATAGACAGAAAAACCTCTAAGGAGAGATGGCCCGAATGGTGACATCCTAGAGTACAGATTTTTATTAGGCAGAAGTTGTGTTCTTCCTCTGAAAATCAGTTCTTGTTTGGTACTTTTTATTTAGTGGGACTGCATATGCTAACCTCAGCAGAACTGAGATTGTTATGGTGACAAGAACTGATCAAGGCAATTGGCTTGACCCGCTTATTATGAACAATTATGACATAGGCAGTAGAACTGACCAATTTATTGTGAAAAGTATGTGTTAAAGTCCATAGGCATTAAGTGAGAGATTGTCATTACACTTTGTTAAAGCTTGGTTAAAGCTTGTAAACAGGTATTTTGTTACAGATTATTCCACGGATCACCCTGGTAGGCAAGGGTTTTGATGTGAGGTACCCAGTATGACAAATCCTATGGGTAGAAAATTTACAATTAGAGAATCTTTCTTATGCTGATATACAGTTGGTTGTACCTTGTTTTGCCATTGTGCCATGTAATTTTGTCCATATTGATAATGTTATGAATGTATAGCGATTGTTGCTTTGTGTTAAAACTCATTTTTTGTGGTGACAAGTCAATAATTTAGGCTATAGGCCTGATTGGTTCACTGGGATGCCCTGTGTATTATCACAATCTATGACAAAAGCAGTAGACGTGGCATATTTTTTGTGAAAAGCATATAGTAAAGCCAAAAAGCTTTCAGGGGTGAATTATTATTGCATCGTGTTAAAATAGGTAGCAGGTTTCCTTCTATGTCATTCCACAAATTGCTGTAAAAGGCAAGGGTCATGTGTTGGTTACCCATATTGAGATACCATGCAGGTAGAATATTTGCTCTATGATAATCCTTGAAAGGCCCCTTTAGGTGGGGTTGTATATTTTTTATTAAGTGTAATTTTGTACATACGTGCAATTGTATGGCTTTATCTCTGATGGTTGCCTTGTAGTGACGTCTATGCCCAGCACAGTAGGCCTCAGATGTTCAGGATGACTAGGCAATGATAAGGACTACTGGTTTATTGAGAAACGTTTTGTCAGGTACCATGGGTCTGGTCCTTTTATTATGAAAATGTATGGCAAATGCAGGTCTGACCTATTGATAGTAAAAAGCATATCTTAGTGCCAGTAGGCCTTCAATGGTGAATTATATTATAATGTGTTAAAGCCTGTAGACAAGTGTTGTGTTGCAGGGATTCTCAAAGATTACTATCATAGACAAGGGGTCTGATATTGGTTACTTCTCTGACACAACCTTAGGCAAGGGGTCTGTTATTGGTTACCTCTCTGATTCAACCTTAGGGAGGTAGAAGATTTGCACTCTGAGAATTCTTGTTAGGCCCTCTTAGTGTAGGTATAGCTGATGGTTACTTTAAGGGATAGCTTAGTCTCCATATAGTAGGCTTGAGTGGGTTATGGAGAACAGCCAATGATAAAAGCTATGGTCCTCATCTGTTTATTAGAGAACATTTTGTCAGATGCCATAGGTCCAATCTATTGGTGGAAGATCTGCACTGTGCTAATCCTTGCTAGACCACGTTAGGAGCACCTGGCTGGTGTAGATGTGTGGCAGGCTTATGCAATAAAAATAATCTACAAGCATATTCATATATAGAGCTTCTTGGATTTCACATTCTGTTTCCCCCTGGACAGCATACACCAAGGGGCGCTAGATTAGTCAATTTCTGCATTTTACTCTTTTGCTTTGTGCACATCTGCCTGCAAAGCAGGGCGCTTCAGTATCCGGACTGGTGGGTAGTCCTTTGATTTCCATATTTACCTTTTATACATCCATTTCTTTAATTTTTTAAGAGTGTTCTTTAGCTCCCTGGACTGTCCTATTGTGCTGCTCACATGCTGCTCATTTCATCTGCTTGTGCTGCATCTTGTGTGCCTACTATTTCTGTGCAGGGAGGCCACTGAGGCATGGTATTGCCCACAGTATCATAGACAAAAAACTGGGGAAAAGAGGAGCTTGAAGGGAATTGCCTGATACATCCTCCCCGAAGTCCTACACAACCACATCCTCCACTTAAAGAACAAAGACATGTTTTTAAACTCTCCACATACATAATCACCATGACAATGTATGGGGTCAGATATAACGCGTAATGTATTGCAACCTGGTTGATCGCATCTGAAAAATAGCCACCATTGTATAGTACTGAAATAATAAGATATTGACTCTCTTTATTTTATTTTTCCTTTCATATAGAGAACATCCTCTTACTGTACAAGATAAGTAACAAACCTAGGGGTGTATTTACAAGCCCTTGCGCCACCAGTGCGTCACTTTTTTTAATGCTCCAGTAGCGCAGTTCGCTGGCCCATATTTACATAGCCACGCAAAGCCTCCCTGTGCGGGTTTTCATGGTCTTGTAAATACGGCCTCTTTTCATGCATCACTTTGTGTGACAGGGGCGTCACAATGGGTGTCGGTGTGGGTGTTCCCACTCAACACCCATGGATTCTGCCACATTCCCAGATTTACAACATTTCGTAAACCTGGGAATGCATCAGAATCCTCCAGGGGAGGCGTAAGGAGGCGCAACGAGAAGAAATACCTTTATTTCTCTTAGTTTTTTCCTCTTCCTATGCGTGCTGTATTCTGCAGCACTCATCGAAAGAAGAAAACGCCTTCAATTACTTTTTGTGCAGGAAGGTGTCCCTTCCTGCACAAAAACAATCATCCCGCAACGCAGGCACCCTTGCACTATGGTGCAAGGTGCCTTCGCTGGCGCATGGCAGCCAATTGTGCGCCAGTGCAGGGGAAAGCACAAGGATGCGTCATATTGTTGTAAATATGATGCATCCCTGTGCTTTTAAAATAAAGCAGCTCGGTGCAGCAAAATGGCTTGTGGCACTGTGTCATTTTGTTGTAAATTAGGCCCCTAGTTTTTAGGTCGAGCCTGTGCACCGCATGCGCTGACCTGCGATCCATGCTGTATTGGAGTATATACTTGAAGCCACGCCCACTCTCCACCCATATTTGTCATCAGCTTGTGTCATTGTCCTTCGTAAATGCTGGCTTCTGGTTCTTTATTGGGCTTGTTAGTCCCTCCTTAGTACCGACTTGTCTTCATTTGTAACCTCTCATGATGACTGGCCCTTTTCCTTTGGTTGCTACACGGTACATCTTCTTTAGTCTGTAAGCACTATTTTCTTTCATGAGTTTCTCTTACTGCAGGAGGGCAAGAGGGTCTTTCGTGCGCAGTTGTGGCCACGGGCTTGTTTATTTAACTCGTAGCAAACAGGGAGCTCTTCAGGGGCCATGGGAGGCGATGCCTTAAAGCATGTGGAATGAAATAGGTCTTGCATTTGGGAGAGTTTAAGCTATTGGCATTGTAAATGACAATGCCTTTTATTTATATATTTTTTTAAAACATAAATAAAAGGCATTGTCATTTACAATGCCAATAGCTAAAACTCGTGTAAGTGTGAGACCTATTGCATTGCAGATGCTTGTTTAAACATGAATTCATGCTAGATTACGGTTTACATCATAAGCGCCATTTCCTATATTCAGTGTTACATCTGTAGTAACTTAGGGACGTCTGTACATTACAAATAGTGTGCTCGACAGCCAGATGGCTTGTCTCGGTCTGGGTGGTGATGCACCACATTGTTGACAATTTGTTAGAAGGTACAACACTGAAAGACGTCCAACATCTACACTGCTAACTTGGGACTTAGGGACAGCGATAAGACAGACACACACAACATTGATACTTATGGTGTCACATACTTAAGCAGCGTGACGTGATCAGCAAGGTTGATTTAAATAAGCTGCCCTTGCCCTCCCCCCTTCAACTGAGCCACCCAGGGGAGCAGGGCAAGTTGTAAATGTAAAGAAGTGTGAAAGTAGCAGGAAAAATAACATACTGCTTTTCTGAAGATTGGTGAACTTGATGACTCATTTTCGGCCCATTGTGCATTAAATGTACTCTCTTCTTGAACACTGTGAGAGGTACAGTCATGTTAGGTGGCCAGTATAAATGGTGACAGGTGGTAAGATTATATTAGTCTCTCAAATACACGTGTGGCACTGGGTGAGGAGTGTGGAGAGATGAAGCAAACTATATTGTATGGAGTGGTATGTTTCACTATAAGCACTGACAGCCATGGATTATTGGCCTCAGTTCTATTATTTAGGAGAGCAGCTTCCTGTGTGTATTATGTGAATTAACTTAAGATAAACAACATTATGTAAACAATATACTTTCACCCTATTTCTCTGACAAGTCAATGCTACTATTTGGGCAACAGAGATTGAATCAGATGTTTTTTCTTCTTTCATTTCAATTGCTACCGCTTAACTTCAGTGCTTAAATAGGGTGACAAAAAGACATGGATCACCTTGATGAATGCCCTTGACCTGGTTAAGTCTTTACGAGGAAGAAACATGTTGACTCACTAAGGGTTTGCACCTTTTAGTAACCTGTTTTCAATGGTTCAAAGAGGCCTGTAATAAAAGAATCTTTCCACTGACCTTAGGCCCGGTGCTCTCTCTCTCTCAGCCGCCTTTTCTAACAGTTGCCAGCGCTGGGACGCCCATTAGCTGAGGCAGCTGTGCGCTCTACAAAACTTATAACATAACATAACATAACCTCCTCCAATGCATCTTTATCTTTTATGTTCCTTTTTGAGACGAAATCATACAATTGATGTTTCCCTCTCTGAGAATACTCAAAGCAGAAGTATACATAATTATTCTGTGAGTGTGATTACATACCATTTCTCCCTATCAAAAGATCGCCTCCATCTCTCTGATATCTCACAAGAGAGCTCACTGTGGTATCTCCTTACTTCTGTAACTGATAGCAATAGGGAGGTACCTGATGATGAAGAAAGCAGCTGTAAGTAGTTGAGGGCACCTTCATTTCAAAATAAGTATTTTTGTAAAGTGGAACGGGAAACCTTCTTTGATTTCTTCTCTTTGTAATAATTTGCATTCAGCCATGCTTTGCTCCGGTTCCCTAATACTTTGTATTATATTATTGTCCATAGTGTATCATTATTTTAATGTTCCAGGATACCATCATGTATAGAAGAATTATTTAGGCCACTTGGATCAGTAAAACAAATTAAACACTGGATTATTCTTTCTTGACCACAGAAGAGAAATGAGTTGTCATTCTGGCTGTGTCCCTTGTGCTTGTATTAACACATTTCAATCACCTGTGCATCCCCAACTCCCGTGGATTTGTTTCCAGCAGCTTAGCTATGTTTTAAAACTAACAACTTTACATTTCCCTGTTGTCTGTATGAGTTCAACGATATGTTGAGTCAACACTGATAGTCGTGTATATTTGTTAATTGGGTGCTTGGCTTTTGACTGTGATTGCAGGTTGTGGGTGGGAACTAGGACTCATTTTTATTTTTCATCCTCAGACTTTATCCAGAGCAAAACAGAGAAAAGATGAAGAGATGAAGAGAGAGAACGAAAGAGTAAGAGAAAGATAGGAAAATAGTGGCAAAGATGAAAGCAGGGGAAAGTACCTGCATAAGTGAGAAAAAGAAACTGGAGTGTATGGTGATGGAGGAAAAAGTCATGATGTGTAATTAAGACTAAAAGCCATATGTATCAACATTAGTAATAGTGAATTCCAAATTGCAATTACTACTGAATCGCACTTTGGAAATCGCTATTACTGATGAATGAAACTTCAATTTTTAAAATAGCGATTCCTAGTGGGTCGCATATCGACCTATCTCATGAATATTAATGAGGTAGTTGCAATTTATGACCCACTAGGAATCAACGGCATCAGGGGAATGGTGGCCTGCTGAGGTCAGCAGACAACGATGCTTTTGATTGCTTTTAAATAAATCAGTCTTTATTTTTTAAATGCAACTGTTTTCCTTTAAGGAAAACGGGATGCATTTAAAAAGAAAAGCTTCATTTTGTTTTGTTTGTTTGTTTAAGAAGGCGTAGTGGTCCCACTTAAATTTTTTTTACATTAACAAAGGAGAAAGGGTCCCCTTGGGACCCCTTCCCATTTGCAAATGCATTACCACAACACTTCTGTAGGCAGTAAGGGCCAGATGTACGACCCTTCCAATTTGCCAGTTGCAAATGCGTCGATTTGCGACTCACAATTTGCGACTCACAAAATGTAATTTATAAGTGTCTCAGACACTGTTTGCGATCCCTAATGGGGTCGCAAATTGCCTGCCTCATTAATATTCATGAGGCAGGTGCAATTTGGGACCCCTTTGGGAATGGCTAACACTCCCAGGGATGGAGGCCTGCTGGTGTCAGCAGACCACCATGTCTGTGACTGCTTTTTAAATAAAGCAGATTTTTTAAAGAGAAAATGGGATGCATTTAAAAAAGAAAAATGAAACACTGTTTCATTTTTTAAGAGAAGGCAGTGGTCTGTAGGACTACTGCCTGCTCTTAAGAAATAGTTTCAATGCCAGTCACAAAGGGGAAGGGGTCACCTGGGGACCCCTTCCCGTTTGCGAGTGGCTTACCACCCATTCAAAAAGGGTGGTAAACTGCGAGTGTCGCAAAACTATCTTACATTGAAGTGCAAGTTGCTATTAGGAAGGGACGCCCTTGGCACGCCCCTTCCTAATAGCGAGTTGCAAACCCTAATTTGTGAGTCAATAATAGGTTACAGACTCGCAAAATAGGCTTTGTAAATAGGGCAGACCTATTTTGGGGTCGCATATGGGCCAACCGCAAAAATGGTCGTACATCTGGCCCGGAAATTATTAACGATTTATGACCAGAATTCAGTAGCAAAACATTCATACATACCATTCCGATTCAGTATTTGGAAGGAAGCCCCTTTCCAAATGTGGAATTGGTATTTTGTCACAAACCAAATTTGTGATTCTGTAACGTGGTACCGAATGCAGTTTGGGTTTGACACATACCAAAATGTTTTTTTGTGATCGCAAACGGCCCGATTCTGTGAGTCAGCCCTTTTGCGCTGGCACAATATCTTGATACATCTGGCCCTAAGTTCATAAGAAAAACTTTGGCTCCCTGCACATATATTTTATGTTTTTAAAGGACACACTGAGAAATTAAGGCCGAGAATTCCATTATCATGTCTGAACAGTGTAGTTCCTCTCCTATTTGGATGTATGACGGAACCACGCATTCCATTGTAACGCATACCGTTACAACGCAGCCGTATAACGCAAATGCCATTACCATGCATAACCTTTACCATGTATGCCTTTACAACAAATTTCATAGTAAAAGCATGGATAGTGAGGGCATATGCGTGGTAATGGTTTTACAAGCAATTATAAGTACTTTACAGGTAAGTTTAAACCCTTTCTATATATAGATAAACGGTTTATATTTTCGCAATAAAAGCAGGCTTGGTAAAGGCATATGCTTGCTAACAAAATTTACAGGTAGGTACAAACTCTTGTTTTGAGTGTGTGTATATATATATATATATATATATTCACTGAAAAAACCATAGGTTTTAGGGACAGTTATAGTTAGTTGGACATTGCACTCGTACAAAACCCGTGAAATTCCCCGTTATAGTTAGTTCAGGTAACTATAACTCGCGCCCCGTAATGCACTGCTGATGACGTCACATATTACATCACTCATGACATGGTCAGTGACATCACTGATGACATCACTGATGACATCTCAAATGACATCATCCAGTGACTGTGTGTTTCTGTAAAGTTTAAATATGTTTAATATATATAGGGAAAGGCGTATTGAAGAATGAGTGGGTGTATAAGTGTCTGAATGGATGATTTAGTAGGTGCGTGACTAACTCTATAAGTGAGTGATTAAACGTATCTTACTGAATGCATGGGTTAGTGACTAAACTGGGTGAATGTCTGTATCCGTCTCTCTGTTGCTGTGTAAGTGGCAGCATGGGTTTGAGAATAGCTACATGAGTGTCTATATGAGTTATTGATTGGTTGGCTGAGTATCTGTATGGGTGCCTGAGTGTTTGTGTGGGTGGGGTGTGTGCGACTCTGTGCATAGATGTGTGAGTGGGTGATTCACTGGGTGGATGGTTTCAGAGTGCATCTGTGATAGACTGTATGGGTGGGTAAGTGTGTGTAAGAGTGTGTTAGTGAGTGAATGTATGTCCCAGTGGTACATGTGTGAGTAACTACATATGTGAAAGGCAGTGTATATGTGTGTTGGAGTATATAAATAGCTATAAGCGAGAGTGTGTGATTGTGAGAGTGACTGTATGGATGAGTGTGTGCTTGTATCAGAGATTGTATAAGAGCGTAAGAATGTGCTAGTATTTGTATGAGTAAGTGAGCTGGTGTGTGTATAACTGTATAGGTGAGTAAATGGGTGTGTGCTTAATTTTTGCATGACTGACTAGGTGTGTGAGTACCTCTATGGATGAGTGGCGGTGTGTGAGTGTTTATATAGGTGTATGAGTGCATATAATAGTCCTGTACTGAGTGACTATAAGTATGAGTGACTGTACGGGTGAGTGAGTAGATGTGTGTGTGTGTAGACCTAAGAATCAGTGAGTGTGTATATAGTAATTGGTGTTGGAGTGTCTATGGTTTTGACAATGGCAGTCTGTAATTTACAGTGGGTGTATCAAAAGTTATATTAGGGTGTGAGAAGATGCATCAAATTATCACATGGATGATGTCATCAGTGATGTCATTTGAGATGTCATCAGTGATGTCATCAGTGATGTCACTGACCATGTCATGAGTGATGTAACATGTGACGTCATCAGCAGTGCATTGCGGGGGCGCGAGTTATAGTTACCTGAGCTAACTATAACGGGGGAATTTCACGGGTTTTGTACGAGTGCAATGTCCAACTAACTATAACTGTCCCTATGGTTTTTTCAGTGAATTTATAAGGTTTTTTAAATGCTAATTTCTAACTATAACGTGCCTGAAACCTATGGTTTTTTCAGTGAATTTCAAAGGTTTTTTAAATGCTAATTCCTAACTATAACATGTCTGAAACCTATGGTTTTTTCCAGTGAATTTCAAAGGTTTTGTAAATGACAATTTGGAAATGTATTAATTGTTATATTTATTTGTTTGATACTGATTTACTACATTTTTTAAAACTATTTATTTTTAGATATTTTATTTTTAAAATACATTGTAATTACATTATACATTACATTACAAAATATACTTTCTCAGAATGAATTACTTTAGTTTAAATACTTTGCAAATAGGCAAAAGACTTTTAAGTACAGTAGTTACAGTTGTTGCAATGGGCAACACAATTTCAAACACAATGCAACATTGAGCTCAATGTGAATTTCAAGTTAAATGCAATTAGTTACTTTATGGATTACTTTTCTAACCACAGGACTGGATTCTAGATTCAGTCCTGGGACAACTCCTGTAAACAGTTGAATAAAAGCGTTTTGGTTACAGTAGTGATTATTAAGGAATATTATTGTATTTTAAAAGTTGACACTTAGAAACTTTTTCACATAGAATCACCAATGTTATCCTATGGGAGGAAATTCACTTAGCAGGTAAGAAGTGTTATCGTTACTTTTTCTTACTCAGTGGTGGATCTTGGATCCAGCACTGGTGCATCTCCTGTAAACAGTTGAAAGAATGCGTTTAAGTCATACAGGCAATTTTTAAGGAATATTTGTAGTTTGTGAAAATCGACACTTTGAAACTTTTCTGCTGAAAACCAGACAATGGATTCCTATGGAAGGAAATACAAGTTACTGGTAAATACGGTTAGAATTACTTTTCAGGGTCAGTGCTGGGCTAAAAGATGTAGCACTGGGTTCTCTCCTGATAACAGGTGAGTAAATCGGCATTCGTAGTTCGGCTGATTTTAGAGGAATATTATAAAGTTCCAAAACTCCACACTTAGAAGAATTTCCAAGTGAAACCAGTCAATGTTAGCCTATGGAAGGAAATTCAAGTTACTGGTAAGTACGGTTAAAATTACTTTTCAGGATCAGTACAGGGCTCAAAGATGCAGCACTGAGGTCTCTCATGAAAACAGGTGAGTAAATCGGAATTCGTAGTTCTGCTGATTTTAGAGGAATATTTGTATGTTTCAAAAATCGACACTTAGAAACTTTTTCAGCAAAAAGCAGGCAATGATATCCTATGGAAGGAAATTCAAGTTACTGGTAAGTACGGTTAAAATTACTTTTCAGGATCAATACTGGGCTCAAAGATGCAGCACTGAGGTCTCTCCTGATAACAGGTGAGTAAATCGCAATTCGTAGTTCGGCAGATTTTAGAGGAATATTTGCACATTGGTGAAGGAAGGGGGTGGGGCCTGAGGTGACATGTCTGCAAACACGCCCTGTGGCGTGTTTTAAGTTGGAGAATTAATTCCGCCTCAATCCCGAGGGTCCCTAGGGGCCAACTAGCCCACCAGATACCTCCAGTATGCGCCAGAGAGCTGCATTGCAGAGAGGTGTTCAGAGGCCACGGCCCTTTTTACACACTCTGCAACGCAGCTCTGTGGCGCTTACTGGAGGTACCTGGTGGGCTAGTTAACCCCAGGGACCCTCAGGTTTGAAGGGATTTAATTCCCCATCTTAAAACGTGCCACGGGACCTGTTTGCACACATGTCACCTCAGGCCCGCCTCCGTTCACCACTGTGCAAACGCGCCCCGTGGCACGTTTTAAGTCGGGGGATTAACTCCCTTGAATCCTGAGGGTCCCTGGGGTGCAGCTAGCCCACCAGCTACCTCCATTAAGCACCACAGAGCTGCGTTGCAGAGAGGTGTAAAAGGGCGTGGCCTCAGAGCACCTCTCTGCAACGCAGCCCCCTGGTGGGCTAGTTGGCCCCCAGGGACCCCCAGTATTCAAGAAGAATTCGTTCCCCCTCTGCAAACGCGCCAGGGGGCGCGTTTGCAGAGTGCTGAGAAGGAGGGGGCGTGGCCTCCGGCGCGATGCCGGATTTTTTGGGGGGGATTTTTTTTAAAAAGGGGGCTGTGTGGCCCCCCTTCTTTGTAATTATTTTGAGCCCTGGGGACCCCATCCCCCAGGGCCTGACCCCCTTTTATTTTTATTTTTTTTAAAAGGTACGGGAAGGGGACCCCATCCCCCGGGTCATTGCCACCTTATTTTTTTTGTAATTTTCATGGAGGGGGGCTGCGTGGCCCCCCTCCTCAGGCCTCCTTTTGCCCCGGGGACCCCATCCCCCGGGGCAGGCCTTTATTTTTTAAATTTTTTTTTGGGGGAGGGGGGCCGCGTGGCCCCATCCCGAGCCACTACTTGCCCGGGGACCCCATCCCCGGGGCTGGCCCTCTCCGTTGGGGACTGTGGGGGGTCCCCAATCCCCCCACGGTCCAGCCGGCTCCCCGCGTCCCTGGGAGCCGGCATTGCTTTCCACATGGGGAGCTGCTAAGATGCAGCTCCCCGTGTGAAAAGCAATCATCTTTGGTTTTGGAAGAGAGAGCAGGTTTCCTGCTCTCTCTTCCAAAAACCAAAGCAGTTTGCTATGGCAGGACGGGAGCTGCGAGGTTCCCGTCCTGCCATAGCAAACTACAGTGTCCCGGGGGTAGGCACCCGGGACACTGCAGGAGCCGGCCCTGGGGGTGGCGGTCCCCAGGGCCATCACAGGCTCCAGGGAGGGGCCGTGTGGCCCCCTCCCTTGAATTGCACAGCCCCGGGGAGGTGGTGGTCCCCGGGGCCGAGAGTCCAAACGGACCCCCATTTTAAATTTGTTAGTGCCCTGGGAGGTGGCGGTCCCGGGGCGTGTGGGGGACTGGAGCCCCCACACAGGTCATAAAAATTTTAAAAGAAGCCCCGGGGGTGGCGGTCCCGGGGCTGCGGGAGGGCTGAGAGCCCTCCCGCACTATTCTGATTTAAAGCCCCGGGGGTGGCGGTCCCCGGGGCTTGGGGAGACCTTAGAGGCCCCCCATAAAAGCTAAACCCACCCCCGCATGCCCCCGGGACTTTGGCCACCCGGGGGCAAGTGCTATCGAAGCACGGGAGACCCCGCCGATTTTCTACTATCCGGCGGGATCCGCGCACCCTAAGCGCATCCCGCCGTTTGTTTTAAAAAATATGTTTTTTTCTGCCCAGGGGGTCCTTGTGGGACCCCCTGAGCAGGCCTAGGGGGTCAGGGTGTTTCTACCCTGCCCCCTTTGTGCGTTTTGCGCACTTGTTTCTTGTGTGTTTTTTTTTTTTAATCGGCGGGATCCGCGCACCCTAAGCGCATCCCGCCGTTTAAAAAAAAAAAGAAGTTTTCTGCCCAGGGGGTCCTTGTGGGACCCCTGAGCAGACCTAGAGGTCAGGGTGTTTCTGCCCTGCCCCCTTTGCGCTTTGCGCACTTGTTTCTGTCCCTCGGTTCTACCGAGGGACAAAATGGCTGCCAACACTTCCTGATTTGGAGTGTTGACAGCCACTCACAACCAATTAGCATGCAGCTCGTGATCGGGAGGGTACGCGGACCCTACTCGGCCATAGATATATATGTGACTTTACTTTTGATTTTCTCAGGAACTACTGAGCGGATTTACACCATTTAAGCAAACGGCACGACACTGAACCAAGGGCTACCTCTTTGCCAAATTTGGTGTAATTCCGTTCAGCAGTTCAGGCTGTAATTGCGACTAAATGTTCCTATGGAAAAATGAATGGTGAAAACGCGTTTTGGGACCCCCCCTTTTTCTCGGCCCCTGCTTGATGAATCACCCCGAGACTTTCAGGATAGGAGCGGACCGGAGCGCCCCAACAAGTTGGAAACTTTCGCGAAGATTCATCAACCGGCGCCAACGTTATTTCAAATAGAATGTTGCGGATTTCCTATGGAAAATAGGTCCTAACTATAACTATCTACTGGCGACCGCCAGTAGATAATGTATATATACATATATATATATATATTTTTTTATATATATATATATATATAACAGAACATCGGACACATGAAGAACGCACACTCAGGACTCAATCAAAGTTGCAGTGTAGGATTAAATACAATTCTCCCATAACACGCTTAGACTGCACCATAGTCTTGATCATATGAGAGCGCACTCAGTGTGAGTGCCGGTACATAGCTGCTTGTACGGACACAAACAACGGACTATAGTTGAAAATACATGCCTTTGATTTACATAATGATGGTGGTCATGTTAAAATGATAAGGATCTAGGCATAATGCACTGGTAACGTATGCAAGTCATCAAGTTCAGGCAGATAATAACAAATGCTATATTGCACAAATGTAGATAGCTTCAAGTGAAATACATGTAAATTGTACATAATTGACATTGCATGATGTAGGGAGTTAAAGAGAGACCCTTGACATGTAGGTGTTTCATAAGTGAAGATGGCATCCTGCGAGCATCCTATAGAGAAACACTGACCTCTGTGTCAGATGTATCTGGTACTGGAACGGCAGATCTCAATGTGTATACACACATCTGTTTGGTGCGTGTTGATGCACTGTGTGAGTGGCATCTATCAGCCGAGGAGGGGGTTAGTGCATGCCCCGGATGGGTAAGAGACATAGGAGGGAGGGAGGGGCTGGAGAGACAAGTGTCCCTGCTTTGGACCTAGGTATGATGCCGGTAGATATAAATGGACGGTGTCACTCCGTCCATGATAAAATGTTGTCACCAGGTGGAAAGAAGTTATGTCCCCACCCCATGGTGGAAGAGTGTGTCCCAGTTGCGCCTGGATTGGCGAAAAGGTCAGAGGGGTTATGGTTAATTGCGAGGGAGTAGGCAAGTGCCAATGGATAGTCTCCTTGGAGTGGTGGGGCCACTGAGTGTCCAAATGGGCATGTAACATATGGTTACTGTGTGACCCTGTCCCTGGGTGAGGGTATGCAGGACCATCCAGCTGGTGGCATGGGAAGTTGGCAGATGCCACAAGGTGTTAATCCCCTGTGGTAGAAAACAAAGCCGTCCCCAGAAGGGCAATGAATTAGGTGGGGAGGGGTAATCAGAGAAAGAAGGCAGGTGCCCCTGGAATGGCTGTCTGGAGTGGAGAATCCGCTAGGTGCCCAAGTGGGCAAGGGTGAATGCATGGTAGGGGTGGGTTCAAGGACTGTGTTGGTGCAGAGCATGTACAATCTATTGGTAACATCAGTAGCGACATAGAAGAAAGGCATAAGCAGAGAAAAATATGTTTAACTTAATTCCTCATGATCTGTTACATAAGTCCTGTTGCAGAAAAAATATATATACAAGCAGCTCAAATTTTAAACAGGAAACAAATGTGTATATAATCTTATCTTATTCTAGGTGAGCCACCCTAATAGTGCTGCTGAAGAAAAAGGTAGGGAACCCGTGTTGTAGTCGCAGACATACCCAGGTGGGCCCCTTTCATTCCTCCTGAAAGAAAAAACAACCAGATGTTGCATATTAGAACACATAATACATTACAATCAAAAGGACAGTGTCTCAAAGAGTCAGGAGGGAGAAGAAGAGTTCAAATATTTGATAGGGCTGTTTATTAAAATCAGATCACAAATAGATACATAGGAGACAGATAGAAAAGAGAATCTATTCCTCATTTAGGTGGATTCCCATTTCCTCATCGATGTTGTGTCCCCCTGGTCTTGTAGTTTCGAGATCAACAATATACTTGGACTCCCTTTTTCTTAGTTTCAGCATCCTATTGCCTCCCCTGGCAATGATAGGAGGGAGCTGTCGGAGAAACGATGGTTTTGGAAATGCCTTGCAACGGGGCATTGGGGGTCCTTGTTGTTGATGGCACTCATTTGTTCTACTACCCTTCTCTTGACCATCTGGGTTGTGCTACCCAGGTGCCTGACATTACAGGGACACTCATGGATGTAGATGTAGATAATGAAGGTGGAGCTACATTGCTGTGCATTTGTTTGTACCCTCACAGTCTTGATTAATTGCAAACGTTACCAGTGCATGATGCCTTGATTCTTATCATTTTAAGACATCATTATGTAACTCAAAGACATGTATTTTCAACTATAGACCATTGTTTGTGTCCATACAAGGAGCTATGTACCGCCACTTACACTGGGTGCGCTCTCATGTGATCAAGACAGCGGGACAGTCGAAATGCATTATGGGAGGTTTGGATTAAATCCTACAGTGCAACTTTGATTGAGTCCTGAGTGTGCGTTCTTCGCGTGTATGACGTTGTGTTATTTGGAATATTGATGCACTCCACCAGCTAAATGCACCACCTCTCCAGGGTCCAGGGTTTCATTGGGAGCATTTTTGTTGAGAATTGTTAAAGGGAAACCCCCCCAGACCGACCGCATCCACCCGAGGTAACAACATTTTCCAATGCAAGGTTTCCGCGAAGACGCTGCGGACACGCTACAGAGTTAAGCCTACTGCCTGCTGACACTGTCGGGGGTGGGGCGCTGCCGCGCATCGGAAGATGGGCTGCATGTTCAACTCCGGCGGTTTCTGGGGCTGGGACTGGGGTCCCTGGTTGGTGCCCGCAGCACTACATGCCAGAACTAGCCATTGGGCTCTGCATATCGGAAATTGACACACCGTGTTATCGGTGGGGAAACGCATTGCATGAGCATATTGGGTGCAGCAAGAGGAACTTGACATTGACGTCAGGGGGACAAGGTCCTCGTTGCAGTCACAACATATAACAATGGAAACATTATTTTCAAATGGATCATGATATGGAGGAAGAAGCAGAAAGAAGTCAGCAGCACAGACACTATTTGCCAGAGCCAATACCAATAAAGAACCTCAACTCAATGATAAACTTAAGTAACTTGAGAAGCTAAGTAAATCTGAAACCTCACAAGGGTGGCAAGCAATTTCCCTACATGAATATATAGACACATGATTGGTACCAATAGGTCTGCGGATTTACACCACTCCATCTTATGCGCCCCCAAACCCAAAGATGCTAGAAGAATGGGCAGACAACTAGGCTATCAGTTAAAGGGCATGCTTGAAATACTTGTTAAATATGCATGGGAAGACAAAGGAAACCATTCTACACGAGATCAAGATGGTCAAAGATGAATTCAATCAAAAAAATGAGCAAGAAACCATTAAGAAATTCATAGAAATGATGAAAGTCAGACTGAAAAAACATGAGAATGATATAAAACCCAGGAAACAAAGGAAGTTGCACAGGGTTTGCACTGACTATGAAAGTGGTAGAATCCTTACATTCAGTCACAAATACAACTGCATGTTCAAAGTATAAACCCTAGATCCAGGTACAACAACGATACCATAAGCCTCTGTGTTTGAACCAAGTAATACAAGTGACAACGATACCAACACTTCTGGTGCAGAAGGCAGTTCTACATCTGAGAGCAACCGTAGCGGTAAGCCAATTACTTTTTTAGACGAGTACTGGCTCCTATGCAGGGGCTGGCAGACAGCAAGAGCAACACCAGTCCCAAAGAACAGAGGCAGGGGAAGGGTTCAGAGAAGCCAAGGCCGAGGAAGAGGCTGGGGAAATGCCGGGATAGGCGAAAGAGACTCAGACAAAGAAATGAAAAAAGGAGGAGTGAAGGGGCGCATGGGAGCCAACTCAGGAAACTCCAAGACAGCTCCATAATGGATGAAGAAATGGTGAAAAAAACTATTATCAACCTCACGAACAGACAACTCAGTGACATTTAAAATACTACACTGTGTCTTGGCTATTCTTTCTGTCCCTCTGAACCATTTAATTACACTGAGATACGCATCGATCTCTGCAAATTCATTAGTAAACTCAAACTTAAGAAATGGCATAGCCTCAAAAAAGATGAATCGTGGGAGGCAGGAATTGATCTCGACACTAGGGCATTCTGCCAACTCAACATAGGTGACATTGACACACTACTCACTTTACACAAATTTGAATCAGACTCAATTGTAAATATAACCCCTAACGACATACATGCTTTACTAGATGACCTTTACCTTCTTTACTAGATGACATGATCTAGCTGCATCTACCAATTTCAGACCTTGTTCTACATTTTACCCCACGATGCCCCATGATAACATCGATACTTTTCATGACATGGTCACTAGAAATTCCATCAAATTTAGACACAAAACATGGATTAAGAGCAACTTTCAACACAATCTTTCTTTATACCATAAACAAGCCATTAAATCACTAGCTGAAGATACCAACATCATATTACGCCCCACAAATAAGGGTGGGAATGTAGTACTTCTCACCAGGGAGCAGTACGTGGAGGAAGCCCGCAGGCAACTCAATGATACAAGATGTTATACTTCCATCAATGGAGAGATTTACACCATTAGCATTTTAGAAATCTGGGGCAAACTGAAAGATTGGAAAGATAAGGGCACCTGAGCTAACTATAACTTATACCCCCGCAATGCACTACTTATGACCTCACATATTACATCACTCATGACATGGTCAGTGACATCACTTATGAAATCACTGATGACATCGCAAATGGCATCACTGATGTCATCAGTGATGACATCATCAAGTGAGTGTGAGGTTATGGGTGCTAAACAAATATACTAGTCTACTGCAAAAGTTATTATAGTATAATAGGTGCACTACTACTGAGTAATACTACTTCTAACATACAGTATGTGAGTGGTTGCGTGGCTGTATGCATCCTTGTGTGTATGAGAGTGTGAGTGTCTGTATGGGTGTATACACGGGTGTGTGAGTAGTTGTGTGGGTGAGTGAGATGCTATGTGAGTGGCTGTATTAGTGAGTGATTGGATGTGTCAGTGGCTGTATGAGTGAGTGAGTGGCAGTGTGAGTGGCTCTATGGGTAGGTAAGTGGGTATGTGATGACTGTATGGGTGAGTGAGTGGGTTTCTGAAAGGCTGTATGAGTGAGTGACTGGGTGTGTAAGTGGCTGAATGGGTAAGTGACAGGCTGTTTGAGTGGGTGTTTGGTTAAGTGAGTTGGTGTATAATTGGTTGTATTGGAGAGTATGTGTCTGTGTGAATGGTTGTATGGGTGAGGGAGTGGATGTGTGACTGCTTTTATGGATGTTTGAATGGGTATGTAAGTGGTTGTGTGGGTGTGTGAAGGAGTGTGTGAGTCATTGTATGGGTGAGTCAGTGGCTGTGTTGAGAGGCAGTATGGGTGAGTGAGTGGGTGTGTGAGTGACTCTTTAGGTAAATAAGTGGTTGAGTACTGTATGGTTGAGTGTGTGGCAATGTGACTGGCTGTACAGGTGAGTGACTAGTTGTATGAGTGGCTGTATGGGTGAGTAAATGGTCGTGTGAGTGACTCTACAAGTGAGTGAGTGTGTATATGAGTATCTCTAAGGAAGAGTGAGTAGGTGTGTGAGTACTTGTATGAGTTTTAAATGGGTATGTGAGTGGTTGTATGGGTGTGTGAGTGGGTGCACGAGAGGATGTATGGAGGTGAGTGGGTGTGTGAGTGGTTCTGTGGATGATGTCATCAGTGATGTCATCACTGATGTCATTTGAGATTTCATCAGTGATGTCGCTGATCATGTCATGAGAGATGTAAGATGTGAGGTCATTAACAGTGCATTGCGGGGGCGTAAGTTATAGTTAGCTCAGGGACCTATAACTGCTGGATTTCACTGGTTTTGTACGAGTAAAATTTGAGCCTAACTATAACATCCCTGCAACCTTTGGTTTTTACAATGAATTCCTAAGGTTTTTTAAATTCTATTTCCTAACTATAATGTCCCTGTAACCTTTGGTTTTTTATGTGAATTTCTCATGTTTTTAACTAGTAGTCGCGTTTGCAGAGTGGTGGAGAAAGGGGGACCAGCTCCCAAGAATCCCACTTTGTGGGACTTACTGGAGGTACAGGAGGGGCTCCTGGCCCCCAAGGACCCTCAGCATCCAAGAGGACTTCATCCCCCTACCAGTAGCGCACCAGGAGGCATGTTTGCAGAGTGGTAGAGAAAGGGGGCAGGGCCTCTGATGACCTTCAGCAATCTTGCTGTGTGGGACTTACTGGAGGTAACAGGAGGGGTAGTTGGCCCCCAAGGACCCTCAAGAGCCAAGGGGACTTCATCCCCCAACTATTAGTGCACCAGGAGTCGTGCTTGCAGAGTGGTGGAGAAAGGGGGCGAGGCCTATGACAACCTCTCAGCAATCCACCATAGTGTGGGACTTACTGGAGGTAACAGGAGGGGTTGTTGACCCCAAGAACCCTCAGCAGCCAGGGGGACTTCATCCCCCAACCCGTTGTGTACCAGGAGGCTCGTTTGCAGAGTGTTCAAGAAAGGGGGCGGGGCCTCCGGCGACTTTCTGTGCCAGCCTTTTTTCAAATTGTTTTGTTTTATTATGGAAGGGGGGCTGCATGGCTTCCCATCCCTGGGACAATTTCTGCCCTGGTGACCCCTTTCCTGGGGCCTGGCATTTTTTTCATTTTTTTAGAACTTTTAGGGGATGAGGACCACATCCCCGGGGGCCCGGCCTTTCTCAAATGGTGGAGGGGGGCTGTGAAGCCCTCTCCATGAGCCAATTTTGGCACTAGGGACCCCATCGGCCAGGGCCCGGCCATGTGTGCTGGGTGCCCCCATGGCACCCTATCTCCATTGAGACCGCAGGGGGAGCCTCAATACCCCCGCAGTCCTTGCCGGCTTCCTTGCTGGCTCCCTGTTTCCTGCGGGAGCCGGCATTGCTTTTAAACAAAGGGAGCTGCTGAACATGCAGCTTCCTCTGTCTTAAAGCAATTCTTCCGGCAAGAAAGAGCTTTTTCAAGGCTCTCGCTTGCTGGAAGCGGAGCATTTGCTGTGGCTTGGCGGGAGCGGTGAAGCTCCAGCCAAGCCACAGCAAACAGCTATGTCCCATGGGTGGGCACCCTGGGACATAGCAGGAGTGGGCCCTGGGGTTTGGCAGTCCCCAGGGCCATCCATGGCACCAGGAGGGGGGCAGCGTGCCCCCCTTCCTTTCCTAAGTGTGGGCCTGCCCTGAGGAGGTGGTGGTCCCCGGGGCCCAGAGTGGTCTGTGAGGCCCCTAATCTAAAATTAAACAGCCCCAGGGAGGTGGTGGTCCCTGGGGAATGAGGGATCCACGAGGCCCCCCTGAATTCTTATCTCATTAGCCCCGCAGCAGTGGCTGTCCCCAGGGCAATAGGGGAGGCTGTACGGGCCTCCCCATAGGCATTTCAGAAATTGCCCCAGGTAGGTGTCAGTCCCCAGTGTAGGGGGGTCAGTGAGACCCCTGCAATACTTTAGAATAAGCCCCGGGGAGGTGGCAGTCCCAGGGGCACAGGGGTTCGTGAGATCCCCCCATTTGTTTAAAATATGTATGGCCCCATTCCCCCAGGACCTGGCCCACCCAGGGGCTAAAAAATGGAGATGCGTAGGAGCCCATGCTTTTTATTTATTTTTCGATACAAAAGGGGATGATGGACGGAACGTTTGAGCCAATCAAACACTCACCCCCAGTCAACTGATCTGGGTTTAATCCATCATCATTCTTTAGCTCACTCCACCACCCCAGTTCAGACATGGCCATATGCAAATCAGTCTGACCCTGTGCCTCATGGGAACAGTCCAGCCCGAACTGCCAAACCATGTCTTCCCTGGACCGGAAACAAGCATCCTAGGACCGGTTTCTGGCATTTCAGCCGTCATCAGCCAGGCTTGCTTGAATCCAGTGGCAAAGTGAGCAAGGGACCCACGTCTGGGCATACCCCCGCCAACTTAGGGCGACCAAAGCGATACAAAAGGGGATGATGGACGGAGCGTTTGAGCCAATCAAACACTCACCCCCAGTCAACTGATCTGGGTTTAATCCATCATCATTCTTTAGCTCACTCCACCACCCCAGTTCAGACATGGCCATATGCAAATCAGTCTGACCCTGTGCCTCATGGGAACAGTCCAGCCCGAACTGCCAAACCATGTCTTCCCTGGACCGGAAACAAGCATCCTAGGACCGGTTTCTGGCATTTCAGCCGTCATCAGCCAGGCTTGCTTGAATCCAGTGGCAAAGTGAGCAAGGGACCCACGTCTGGGCATACCCCCGCCAACTTAGGGCGACCAAAGCGATACAAAGGGGATGATGGACGGAGCGTTTGAGCCAATCAAACACTCACCCCCAGTCAACTGATCTGGGTTTAATCCATCATCATTCTTTAGCTCACTCCACCACCCCAGTTCAGACATGGCCATATGCAAATCAGTCTGACCCTGTGCCTCATGGGAACAGTCCAGCCCGAACTGCCAAACCATGTCTTCCCTGGACCGGAAACAAGCATCCTAGGACCGGTTTCTGGCATTTCAGCCGTCATCAGCCAGGCTTGCTTGAATCCAGTGGCAAAGTGAGCAAGGGACCCACGTCTGGGCATACCCCGCCAACTTAGGGCGACCAAAGCGATACAAAAGGGGATGATGGACGGAACGTTTGAGCCAATCAAACACTCACCCCCAGTCAACTGATCTGGGTTTAATCCATCATCATTCTTTAGCTCACTCCACCACCCCAGTTCAGACATGGCCATATGCAAATCAGTCTGACCCTGTGCCTCATGGGAACAGTCCAGCCCGAACTGCCAAACCATGTCTTCCCTGGACCGGAAACAAGCATCCTAGGACCGGTTTCTGGCATTTCAGCCGTCATCAGCCAGGCTTGCTTGAATCCAGTGGCAAAGTGAGCAAGGGACCCACGTCTGGGCATACCCCCGCCAACTTAGGGCGACCAAAGCGATACAAAAGGGGATGATGGACGGAACGTTTGAGCCAATCAAACACTCACCCCCAGTCAACTGATCTGGGTTTAATCCATCATCATTCTTTAGCTCACTCCACCACCCCAGTTCAGACATGGCCATATGCAAATCAGTCTGACCCTGTGCCTCATGGGAACAGTCCAGCCCGAACTGCCAAACCATGTCTTCCCTGGACCGGAAACAAGCATCCTAGGACCGGTTTCTGGCATTTCAGCCGTCATCAGCCAGGCTTGCTTGAATCCAGTGGCAAAGTGAGCAAGGGACCCACGTCTGGGCATACCCCCGCCAACTTAGGGCGACCAAAGCGATACAAAGGGGATGATGGACGGAGCGTTTGAGCCAATCAAACACTCACCCCCAGTCAACTGATCTGGGTTTAATCCATCATCATTCTTTAGCTCACTCCACCACCCCAGTTCAGACATGGCCATATGCAAATCAGTCTGACCCTGTGCCTCATGGGAACAGTCCAGCCCGAACTGCCAAACCATGTCTTCCCTGGACCGGAAACAAGCATCCTAGGACCGGTTTCTGGCATTTCAGCCGTCATCAGCCAGGCTTGCTTGAATCCAGTGGCAAAGTGAGCAAGGGACCCACGTCTGGGCATACCCCGCCAACTTAGGGCGACCAAGCGATACAAAGGGGATGATGGACAGAGCGTTTGAGCCAATCAAACACTCACCCCCAGTCAACTGATCTGGGTTTAATCCATCATCATTCTTTAGCTCACTCCACCACCCCAGTTCAGACATGGCCATATGCAAATCAGTCTGACCCTGTGCCTCATGGGAACAGTCCAGCCCGAACTGCCAAACCATGTCTTCCCTGGACCGGAAACAAGCATCCTAGGACCGGTTTCTGGCATTTCAGCCGTCATCAGCCAGGCTTGCTTGAATCCAGTGGCAAAGTGAGCAAGGGACCCACGTCTGGGCATACCCCCGCCAACTTAGGGCGACCAAGCGATACAAAAGGGGATGATGGACGGAACGTTTGAGCCAATCAAACACTCACCCCCAGTCAACTGATCTGGGTTTAATCCATCATCATTCTTTAGCTCACTCCACCACCCCAGTTCAGACATGGCCATATGCAAATCAGTCTGACCCTGTGCCTCATGGGAACAGTCCAGCCCGAACTGCCAAACCATGTCTTCCCTGGACCGGAAACAAGCATCCTAGGACCGGTTTCTGGCATTTCAGCCGTCATCAGCCAGGCTTGCTTGAATCCAGTGGCAAAGTGAGCAAGGGACCCACGTCTGGGCATACCCCCGCCAACTTAGGGCGACCAAGCGATACAAAAGGGGATGATGGACGGAACGTTTGAGCCAATCAAACACTCACCCCAGTCAACTGATCTGGGTTTAATCCATCATCATTCTTTAGCTCACTCCACCACCCCAGTTCAGACATGGCCATATGCAAATCAGTCTGACCCTGTGCCTCATGGGAACAGTCCAGCCCGAACTGCCAAACCATGTCTTCCCTGGACCGGAAACAAGCATCCTAGGACCGGTTTCTGGCATTTCAGCCGTCATCAGCCAGGCTTGCTTGAATCCAGTGGCAAAGTGAGCAAGGGACCCACGTCTGGGCATACCCCCGCCAACTTAGGGCGACCAAAGCGATACAAAAGGGGATGATGGACGGAACGTTTGAGCCAATCAAACACTCACCCCCAGTCAACTGATCTGGGTTTAATCCATCATCATTCTTTAGCTCACTCCACCACCCCAGTTCAGACATGGCCATATGCAAATCAGTCTGACCCTGTGCCTCATGGGAACAGTCCAGCCCGAACTGCCAAACCATGTCTTCCCTGGACCGGAAACAAGCATCCTAGGACCGGTTTCTGGCATTTCAGCCGTCATCAGCCAGGCTTGCTTGAATCCAGTGGCAAAGTGAGCAAGGGACCCACGTCTGGGCATACCCCCGCCAACTTAGGGCGACCAAAGCGATACAAAGGGGATGATGGACGGAACGTTTGAGCCAATCAAACACTCACCCCCAGTCAACTGATCTGGGTTTAATCCATCATCATTCTTTAGCTCACTCCACCACCCCAGTTCAGACATGGCCATATGCAAATCAGTCTGACCCTGTGCCTCATGGGAACAGTCCAGCCCGAACTGCCAAACCATGTCTTCCCTGGACCGGAAACAAGCATCCTAGGACCGGTTTCTGGCATTTCAGCCGTCATCAGCCAGGCTTGCTTGAATCCAGTGGCAAAGTGAGCAAGGGACCCACGTCTGGGCATACCCCCGCCAACTTAGGGCGACCAAGCGATACAAAGGGGATGATGGACGGAACGTTTGAGCCAATCAAACACTCACCCCCAGTCAACTGATCTGGGTTTAATCCATCATCATTCTTTAGCTCACTCCACCACCCCAGTTCAGACATGGCCATATGCAAATCAGTCTGACCCTGTGCCTCATGGGAACAGTCCAGCCCGAACTGCCAAACCATGTCTTCCCTGGACCGGAAACAAGCATCCTAGGACCGGTTTCTGGCATTTCAGCCGTCATCAGCCAGGCTTGCTTGAATCCAGTGGCAAAGTGAGCAAGGGACCCACGTCTGGGCATACCCCCGCCAACTTAGGGCGACCAAGCGATACAAAGGGGATGATGGACGGAACGTTTGAGCCAATCAAACACTCACCCCCAGTCAACTGATCTGGGTTTAATCCATCATCATTCTTTAGCTCACTCCACCACCCCAGTTCAGACATGGCCATATGCAAATCAGTCTGACCCTGTGCCTCATGGGAACAGTCCAGCCCGAACTGCCAAGCCATGTCTTCCCTGGACCGGAAACAAGCATCCTAGGACCGGTTTCTGGCATTTCAGCCGTCATCAGCCAGGCTTGCTTGAATCCAGTGGCAAAGTGAGCAAGGGACCTAGGATGCTTGATTCCGGTCCAGGAAGACATGGCTCCGTCCATCATCCCCTTTGTATCAGCTTTGGTCGCCCTAAGTTGGCGGGGTATGCCCAGACGTGGGTCCCTTGCTCACTTTGCCACTGGATTCAAGCAAGCCTGGCTGATGACGGCTGAAATGCCAGAAACCGGTCCTAGGATGCTTGTTTCCGGTCCAGGAAGACATGGCTTGGCAGTTCGGGCTGGACTGTTCCCATGAGGCACAGGGTCAGACTGATTTGCATATGGCCATGTCTGAACTGGGGTGGTGGAGTGAGCTAAGAATGATGATGGATTAAACCCAGATCAGTTGACTGGGGGTGAGTGTTTGATTGGCTCAAGCGTTCCGTCCATCATCCCCTTTTGTATCAGCTTTGGTCGCCCTAAGTTGGCGAGGGTATGCCCAGGCGTGGGTCCCTTGCTCACTTTGCCACTGGATTCAAGCAAGCCTGGCTGATGACGGCTGAAATGCCAGAAACCGGTCCTAGGATGCTTGTTTCCGGTCCAGGGAAGACATGGCTTGGCAGTTCGGGCTGGACTGTTCCCATGAGCACAGGGTCAGACTGATTTGCATATGGCCATGTCTGAACTGGGGTGGTGGAGTGAGCTAAAGAATGATGATGGATTAAACCCAGATCAGTTGACTGGGGTGAGTGTTTGATTGGCTCAAGCGTTCAGTCCATCATCCCCTTTGTATCAGCTTTGGTAGCCCTAAGTTGGCAGGGTATGCCCAGACGTGGGTCCCTTGCTCACTTTGCCACTGGATTCAAGCAAGCCTGGCTGATGGCGGCTGAATGCCAGAGCCGGTCCTAGGATGCTTGTTTCCGGTCCAGGGAAGACATGGCTTGGCAGTTCGGGCTGGACTGTTCCCATGAGCACAGGGTCAGACTGATTTGCATATGGCCATGTCTGAACTGGGGTGGTGGAGTGAGCTAAAGAATGATGATGGATTAAACCCAGATCAGTTGACTGGGGGTGAGTGTTTGATTGGCTCAAGCGTTCCGTCCATCATCCCCTTTGTATCGCTTGTTCGCCCTAAGTTGGCGAGTATGCCCAGACGTGGGTCCCTTGCTCACTTTGCCACTGGATTCAAGCAAGCCTGGCTGATGACGGCTGAAATGCCAGAAACCGGTCCTAGGATGCTTGTTTCCGGTCCAGGGAAGACATGGCTTGGCAGTTCGGGCTGGACTGTTCCCATGAGCACAGGGTCAGACTGATTTGCATATGGCCATGTCTGAACTGGGGTGGTGGAGTGAGCTAAAGAATGATGATGGATTAAACCCAGATCAGTTGACTGGGGTGAGTGTTTGATTGGCTCAAGCGTTCCGTCCATCATCCCCTTTGTATCAGCTTTGTTCGCCCTAAGTTGGCGGGGGTATGCCCAGACGTGGGTCCCTTGCTCACTTTGCCACTGGATTCAAGCAAGCCTGGCTGATGGCGGCTGAAATGCCAGAAACCGGTCCTAGGATGCTTGTTTCCGGTCCAGGGAAGACATGGCTTGGCAGTTCGGGCTGGACTGTTCCCATGAGGCACAGGGTCAGACTGATTTGCATATGGCCATGTCTGAACTGGGGTGGTGGAGTGAGCTAAAGAATGATGATGGATTAAACCCAGATCAGTTGACTGGGGGTGAGTGTTTGATTGGCTCAAGCGTTCCGTCCATCATCCCCTTTTGTATCGCTTTGTTCGCCCTAAGTTGGCGGGGTATGCCCAGACGTGGGTCCCTTGCTCACTTTGCCACTGGATTCAAGCAAGCCTGGCTGATGACGGCTGGAATGCCAGAAACCGGTCCTAGGATGCTTGTTTCCGGTCCAGGAAGACATGGCTTGGCAGTTCGGGCTGGACTGTTCCCATGAGGCACAGGGTCAGACTGATTTGCATATGGCCATGTCTGAACTGGGGTGGTGGAGTGAGCTAAAGAATGATGATGGATTAAACCCAGATCAGTTGACTGGGGGTGAGTGTTTGATTGGCTCAAACGTTCCGTCCATCATCCCCTTTTGTATCGCTTTGGTCGCCCTAAGTTGGCGGGGGTATGCCCAGACGTGGGTCCCTTGCTCACTTTGCCACTGGATTCAAGCAAGCCTGGCTGATGACGGCTGAAATGCCAGAAACCGGTCCTAGGATGCTTGTTTCCGGTCCAGGAAGACATGGCTTGGCAGTTCGGGCTGGACTGTTCCCATGAGGCACAGGGTCAGACTGATTTGCATATGGCCATGTCTGAACTGGGGTGGTGGAGTGAGCTAAAGAATGATGATGGATTAAACCCAGATCAGTTGACTGGGGATGAGTGTTTGATTGGCTCAAGCGTTCCGTCCATCATCCCCTTTGTATCGCTTTGTTCGCCCTAAGTTGGCGGGGTATGCCCAGACGTGGGTCCCTTGCTCACTTTGCCACTGGATTCAAGCAAGCCTGGCTGATGACGGCTGGAATGCCAGAAACCGGTCCTAGGATGCTTGTTTCCGGTCCAGGAAGACATGGCTTGGCAGTTCGGGCTGGACTGTTCCCATGAGGCACAGGGTCAGACTGATTTGCATATGGCCATGTCTGAACTGGGGTGGTGGAGTGAGCTAAAGAATGATGATGGATTAAACCCAGATCAGTTGACTGGGGGTGAGTGTTTGATTGGCTCAAGCGTTCCGTCCATCATCCCCTTTTGTATCGCTTTGTTCGCCCTAAGTTGGCGGGGGTATGCCCAGACGTGGGTCCCTTGCTCACTTTGCCACTGGATTCAAGCAAGCCTGGCTGATGACGGCTGAAATGCCAGAAACCGGTCCTAGGATGCTTGTTTCCGGTCCAGGGAAGACATGGCTTGGCAGTTCGGGCTGGACTGTTCCCATGAGGCACAGGGTCAGACTGATTTGCATATGGCCATGTCTGAACTGGGGTGGTGGAGTGAGCTAAAGAATGATGATGGATTAAACCCAGATCAGTTGACTGGGGGTGAGTGTTTGATTGGCTCAAGCGTTCCGTCCATCATCCCCTTTGTATCGTTTTATTTATTTTTTGGCAGGAGCAGGGACTCCAGCATGACTCCAGCTAAATTTTCTTTAAAAAAAAAAAAAGGTTTTGTGTCCTGGTGTGCTCCCTCTGGGACCCCCCAAGAGGCCTAGGGGGGGTCAGGGTTTTCATACCCTTCCCCCTTCTTTTATTTTTTAGTGTTTTTTCTGGGACCCTGCTCAAGCCGATCCCCAGGATGGCTGCCAACACTTCCTGGTTTAAAGTGCTGGCAGCCAATCAGAGTCCAGCAGGGGGACTGTCGGATCTTCGGAGGATCTGCGTACCTATATATACAATTCTGAATTTTGGTTATTAACTCCACACCTACTGAATGGACTTACACCAAATCACAAAAAGGCACTTCCATGGATCAACATCTTCCTTTTTGCCATATTTGGTGTAATTCCGTTCAACAGTCCGGGCTGTGGCCGTTTCTAAAGGTCCTGCAGGAATTAACATAGGAAACACACATTTTTGACCCCCCTTTTTCTTGGCCTCCGCTTGGTGGATCACCCCAAAACCTTGCGTGTGGCACACAAATCACTGGAGCATTTTATTTGGAAAATTTCGTGAAGATTTGTCAAACAAAGCCAAAGATATAGGCAAACCAGAAAAATGCTTTTCCTATGGAAACTAGATCCTAACTATAACTACCTACTGGCAACCGCCAGTAGGCTATATATGTATATATATATTAACGGGTGCAGGTCTGTCTCAGTACTTCCCGGACATGGCTGTATGGCATGGCTAGTATCAAAATGTATTTTATTTATTTTCAGAGTTACCGCACATAACGCGTTTCGGCTGGCTCCCCAGCCTTTTTCAAACATATATATATATATATATATATATATATATATATATATATATATATATATATATATATATTCACTGAAAAAAACCATAGGTTTCAGACACGTTATAGTTAGAAATTAGCATTTAAAGAACCTTTGAAATTCACTGAAAAAACCATAGGTTTCAGACACGTTATAGTTAGAAATTTGCATTTAAAAAACCTTACAAATTCACTGAAAAAACCATAGGTTTTAGGGACAGTTATAGTTAGTTGGACATTGCACTCGTACAAAACCCGTGAAATTCCCCCGTTATAGTTAGTTCAGCTAACTATAACTCGCGCCTCGCAATGCACTGCTGATGACGTCACATATTACATCACTCATGACATGGTCAGTGACATCACTGATGACATCACTGATGACATCTCAAATGACATCACTGATGACATCATCCAGTGACTGTGTGTTTCTGTAAAGTTTAAATATTTTTAATATATATAGGGAAAGGCGTATTGAAGAATGAGTGGGTGTATAAGTGTCTGTATGGATGATTTAGTAGGTGCGTGACTAACTCTATAAGTGAGTGATTAAACGTATCTTACTGAATGCATGGGTTAGTGACTAAACTGGGTGAATGTCTGTATCCGTCTCTCTGTTGCTCTGTAAGTGGCTGCATGGGTTTGTGAATAGCTACATGAGTGTCTATATGAGTTATTGATTGGTTGTCTGAGTATCTGTATGGGTGCCTGAGTGTTTGTGTGGGTGGGGTGGGTGCGACTCTGTGCATAGATGTGTGAGTGGGTGATTCACTGGGTGGATGGTTTCAAGAGTGCATCTGTGATAGACTGTATGGCTGGGTAAGTGTGTGTAAGAGTGTATTAGTGAGTGAATGTATGTCCCAGTGGTACATGTGTGAGTAACTACATATGTGAAAGGCAGTATATATGTGTGTTGGAGTATATAAATAGCTATAAGCGAGAGTGTGTGATTGTGAGAGTGACTGTATGGATGAGTGTGTGCTTGCATCAGTGATTGTATAAGAGCGTAAGAATGTGCTAGTATTTGTATGAGTAAGTGAGCTGGTGTGTGTATAACTGTATAGGTGAGTAAATGGCAGTGTGTTTAATTATTTGCATGACTGACTAGGTGTGTGAGTACCTCTATGGATGAGTGGCGGTGTTTGAGTGTCTATATAGGAGTATGAGTGCATATGATAGTCCTGTACTGAGTGACCGTAAGTATGAGTGACTGTACAGGTGAGTGAGTGGATGTGTGTGTAGACCTAAGAATCAATGAGTGGGTATGTAGTTATTGGTGTTGGAGTGTCTATGGTTTTGCGAATGGCAGTCTGTAATTTAGAGTGGGTGTATCAAAGGTTATATTAGGGTGTGAGGAGGTGCATCAGATTATCACGTGGATGATGTCATCAGTGATGTCATCAGTGATGTCATTGAGATGTCGATCAGTAATGTCATCAGTGATGTCACTGACCATGTCATGAGTGATGTAATATGTGACGTCATCAGCAGTGCATTGCGGGGCGCGAGTTATAGTTAGCTGAATTAACTATAACGGGAGAATTTCACGGGTTTTGTACGAGTGCAATGTCCAACTAACTATAACTGTCCCTAAAACCTATGGTTTTTTCAGTGAATTTGTAAGGTTTTTAAATGCAAATTTCTAACTATAACGTGTCTGAAACCTATGGTTTTTCAGTGAATTTCAAAGGTTTTTAAATGCTAATTTCTAACTATAACGTGTCTGAAACCTATGGTTTTTCAGTGAATTTGTAAGGTTTTTAAATGCTAATTTCTAACTATAACGTGCCTGAAACCTATGGTTTTTCAGTGAATTTCAAAGGTTTTTAAATGCTAATTCCTAACTATAACATGTCTGAAACCTATGGTTTTTTTCAGTGAATTTCAAATATTTTGTAAATGACAATTTTTAAATGTATTAATTGTTATATTTATTTTTTTGATACTGATTTACTACATTTTTTTAAACTATTTATTTTTAGATATTTTATTTTTTAAATTACATTGTAATTACATTATACATTACATTACAAAATATACTTTCTCAGAATGAATTACTTTAGTTTAAATACTTTGCAAATAGGCAATAGACTTTTAAGTACAGTAGTTACAGTTGTTGCAATGGGCAACACAATTTCAAACACAATGCAACATTGAGCTCAATGTGAATTTCTAGTTAAATGCAATTAGTTACTTTATGGATTACTTTTCTAACCACAGGACTGGATCCTAGATTCAGTCCTGGGACATCTCATGTAAACAGTTGAGTAAAAGCGTTTTGGTTACAGTAGTGATTTTTAAGGAATATTATTGTATTTTAAAAGTTGACACTAGAAACTTTTTCACATAGAATCACCAATGTTATCCTATGGGAGGAAATTCACTTAGCAGGTAAGTAGTGTTATCGTTACTTTTCTTACTCAGTGGTGGATCCTGGAACCAGCACTGGTGCATCTCCTGTAAACAGTTGAAAAAATGCGTTTAAGTCATACAGGCGATTTTTAAGGAATATTTGTAGTTTGCGAAAATCGACACTTTGAAACTTTTCTGCTGAAAACCAGACAATGGATTCCTAAGGAAGGAACTACAAGTTACTGGTAAGTACGGTTAGAATTACTTTTCAGGGTCAGTGCTGGGCTAAAAGATGTAGCACTGGGTTCTCTCCTGATAACAGGTGAGTAAATCGGCATTCGTAGTTCGGCTGATTTTAGAGGAATATTATAAAGTTCCAAAACTCCACACTTAGAAGAATTTCCAAGTGAAACCAGTCAATGTTAGCCTATGGAAGGAAATTCAAGTTACTGGTAAGTACAGTTAGAATTACTTTTCAGGATCTGTACTGGGCTGAAAGATGCAGCACTGAGGTCTCTCCTGATAACAGGTGAGTAAATTGGAATTCGTAGTTCAGCTGATTTTAGAGGAATATTATAAAGTTCCAAAACTCAACACTTAGAAGAATTTCCAAGTGAAACCAGTCAATGTTAGCCTATGGAAGGAAATTCAAGTTACTAGTAAGTACGGTTAGAATTACTTTTCAGGATCTGTACTGGGCTGAAAGATGCAGCACTGAGGTCTCTCCTGATAACAGGTGAGTAAATCGGAATTCGTAGTTCTGCTGATTTTAGAGGAATATTTGTATGTTTCAAAAATCGACACTTAGAAACTTTTTCAGCAAAAAGCAGGCAATGATATCCTATGGAAGGAAATTCAAGTTACTGGTAAGTACGGTTAAAATTACTTTTCAGGATCAGTACTGGGCTCAAAGATGCAGCACTGAGGTCTCTCCTGATAACAGGTGAGTAAATCGGAATTCGTAGTTCGGCTGATTTTAGAGGAATATTTGCACAATGGTGAAGGAAGGGGGTGGGGCCTGAGGTGACATGTCTGCAAACACGCCCTGTGGCGCGTTTTAAGTTGGAGAATTAATTCCTCCTCAATCCCGAGGGTCCCTAGGGGCCAACTGGTCCACCAGATACCTCCAGTATGCGCCAGAGAGCTGCGTTGCAGAGAGGTGTTCAGAGGCCACGCCCCTTTACAACACTCTGCAACGCAGCTCCGTGGCGCTTACTGGAGGTACGTGGTGGGCTAGTTGGCCCCAGGGACCCTCAGGATTGAATGGGATTTAATTCCCCATCTTAAAACACGCCACGGGGCCTGTTTGCACACATGTCACCTGAAGCCCGCCCCCTCCTTCACCACTGTGCAAACGCGCCCTGTGGCGCATTTTAAGTTGGGGGATTAAGTCCCTTGAATCCTGAGGGTCCCTGGGGTCCAACTATCCCACCAGGTACCTCCAGTAAGCGCCACAGAGCTGCGTTGCAGAGAGGTGTAAAAGGGGCGTGGCCTCTGTACACCTCTCTGCAACGCAGCCTAGCGCATACTGGAGGTTCCTGGTGGGCTAGTTGGCCCCAGGGACCCCCAATATTCAAGGGGAATTCGTTCCCCCTCTGCAAACGCGCCAGGGGCGCGTTTGCAGAGTGGTAAAGGAAGGGGCGGGGCGATGCGTTTTATTGTTGTTTTTTTCCTCGAAGGGGGCTGTGTGGCCCCCTTCCTTTTCCTTTTTGGGCCCTGGGGACCCCATCCCCCAGGGCCTTACCCCTTTTTCTTCTAAAAAAACGGGAAGTGGGCCGCGTGGCCCCCTCCCGTGGCCGATTCCGGCCCCGGGGACCCCATCCCCGGGGCATGGCCACTCTTTTATTATTTTTTTAAGGAGGGGGCTGCGTTGCCCCCCTCCTCAGGCCTCCTTTTGCCCCGGGGACCCCATCCCCCGGGGCAGGCCTTTATTTATTTTTATTTTTTTATTTTTTGGGGGAGGGGCCGCGTGGCCCCCTCCCGAGCCACTACTTGCCCGGGGACCCCATCCCCCAGGGCTGGCCCTCTCCGTTGGGGACCGTGGGGGTCCCCAATCCCCCACGGTCCCAGCCGGCTCCCCGCGTCCCTCGGGAGCCGGCATTGCTTTCCACATGGGGAGCTGCTGACATGCAGCTCCCCATGTGGAAAGCAATCTGCTTGCTTCATTGAAGCGAGAGCAGGTTTCCCTGCTCTCGCTTCAATGAAGCAAAGCAGTTTGCAATGACAGGACGGGAGCCGCGAGGCTCCGTCCTGTCATTACAAACTACAGTGTCCTGGGGGTGAGCACCCGGGACACTGCAGGAGCCGGCCCTGGGGGTGGCGGTCCCCAGGGCCATCAATGGCTCCATGAGGGGGGCCGCGCGGCCCCCTCCCCACATCTGCAAAGCCCGGGGAGGTGGTGGTCCCGGGGCTCGGGAGTCCAAACGGACCCCCATTTTAAATTTGTTAGTGCCCGGGGAGGTGGCGGTCCCGGGGCGTGTGGGGGGCTGGAGCCCCCACACAGGTGATTTAATTTAAAAAAGAAGCCCCGGGGGTGGCGGTCCCCGGGGCTGCGGGAGGGCTCAGAGCCCTCCCGCACCATTTTGTTTAAAGCCCCGGGGGTGGCGGTCCCCGGGGCTTGGGGGCCTTAGAGGCCCCCATATAATTAATAATAAAGCCCCGCATGCCCCCGGGACTTGGCCCACCCGGGGGCCAATTAACCACGAAGCGCGGGAGCCCGCGCTTGGTTTTTTTTTTTTTATCGGCAGGATCCGCGCACCCAGCGCGTTTTCTGCCGATTTAAAAAAAAATTTTTTTATTTTTTTTGGGCCCGGGGGGTTCTTGTAGGACCCCCTGAGCAGGGCTAGGGGTCAGGGTGTTTCTACCCTGCCCCCTTTTTGCATTTTGCGCCCTTGTTTTTGTCTTTTCTTGTCCCTCGGTTCTACCGAGGAACAAGATGGCTGCTAACACTTCCTGGTTTGGAGTGTTGACAGCCAATTAGCATGTAGCTCGTGGTCGGGAGGGTGCGCGGATCCTCCGTGCCTCTAAATATCGAAACTTTTATTTTGGATTTTCTCAGCAACTACTGAACGGATTTACACCATTTTTAAAAAGGTGCTTTCTGAACCAAGCACTACCTTTTTGCCAAATTTGGTGTAATTCCGTTCAGCAGTTTTGCTGTAGCCTTGCATAAAGTTTCCTATGGGAAATCGATTTTTTCACTCTTATTTTTTGAATTTCTCCGCAACTACTGAACGGATTTACACCATTTAAAAAAAGGTCGCTTTCTGAACCAAGCGCTACCTTTTTGCAAAATTTGGTGTAATTCCGTTCAGCAGTTCGAGGCTGTAGCCGTGGCTAAAATTTCCTATGGGAATTAACATGGAGAAAACGCGTTTTGGGACCCCCTTTTTCTCGGCCCCTGCTTGACGAATCAACCCGAGACTTTCAGGGTAGGAGCGGAGCGGAGCGCCCCAACAAGTTGGAAGCTTTCGCGAAGATTCGTCAACCGGCGCAAGAGTTATTTCAAATAGAATGTTGCGGATTTCCTATGGATAAAGGTCCTAACTATAACTATCTACTGGCGACCGCCAGTAGATAATATATATATATATATAGTCTTTAACAATTTTTGGGTAATAGAAAAATTGCCCGTCTCTAAAATCTCAGTTGGTAATTGTAATACATAAATAACAATACTGAGAAAGTACACATGTCAAACAATAAGTTTTCTTATGATGGTTTCTTTATTCTTTCTTTATTTGTTCACTTGATGAATCTCTTTATACAGCTGATACAGCCAACATGTGTTTCACGCACATTGCACTTCTTCAGGGCTGTTTACAAACACAAAGAGCATGAATGAACTACTTTTTTAAATAATAACACAAAGATCATGTTCTATACATACTACAACCTAAATACATTTTGCTCGTGAAACAAAAAATTGGCCAACTATATAAACATTTTAATTATCAAGAAAATAATAATTTATTCAAATTCTTTTTCACATTTCAAAAAAGGTTTTCCCCAGATGCAATGATATTGCCCTTTCCCATCAACGCCATAAACTTTCATTTTACACATTTACAGTAATATATGCCAGTTCTATTTACACAAAACACTACCCAGGGGCAGGGCCGGAGTGGCCGTAGCGGGCACCGGGCGTTTCCCCGGTGTGCTGCTAGTGTGGGGGCCGGTTTCGGGCCCCTGGGGGCTGCTTTTGTTACCGGGGGCCTGCAATATTGGCCCCCGGTAACAAAACCGGCTGAAACCGGCCCTTGCAAATAGCTCGGTCGCACCCCCTCAGTCCCCCAGGGGGGCCGCCCGAGCAGTTTGCCAGGGCCGGTTTCGGTTCCCAGTCCGGCCCTGCCCAGGGGAACAGTACTATAACTCTTTTTACATTCTATATTAGCAGCAGTGACCCATGTATAGCCTGGCTATCTGGTTGTGTATTGTTATCACAGTTATGTTTTATTAGAATTTTATAATCAAATTACCTTATGTGAAAAGATTATTCTTTTCAAGCACAAAATCCATGAAAAGTGAAATATTCAATTTCTGAGCTTGAAGTGTGGCAATCTTTCCGATTGTTCTCTGTAATTAATAATTTATAAGTATTATACTTCCACATCATAATGTTTAGTATTTAAAATATATATATTTAAATGCTTAATACTTACCTAATACTTACATTTAAAACGCATATGCCTCTACCATTCATACCTTTACAACGAAATTCATTGATAAAGCATGCATGGAATAGGCATATGCGTTGTAAAATCCTGCATGACAATGGTTATGCGTGGTAACGGTACCTGCGTTGTAACGGCAGTGTTGTAATGGTTAGACGTGGTAATGGCCGCGTTGTAAGGGCTGTTTCCCCTTCCGTTCTATCCACTGAATATCCCTATGCACTCATACTAAAACCTCCTACTGCACATCCCAATATGTTACTCTCAATCAGCAAACCCAGTCAGATTACAGTATACACCCTAATAAACCCGCAGACAATCAGTTGAAATTCATCCTACTTGGATCTATTGCTAAATAAAACTGAAGGCGATTTCTTGGAACAGCTCGTTTCTATCAAAAGTGCTTTCCTTCTTTGTTCTGGCTCTTGCGTTTCTGCTCTGGCTTCCATCTGCTTTTAAATTTCACTCATGAGTGACGTGTCTAAAGCGCGGCGTGTGAGGTTAAGCAAGTTAATGAAGATGAAGCTGCTCGGTTCAAGAAGTCAGGGAGTTTCTAATTCCTTACAGTGTGAGGCTTCTTGCTTTTTTCATTTCGTTTCCCTTGTAAAGTCCAAGGTCAAGCTTTGCTGGGGAGTTGGCACGCCGCGGAAGCATATGGTATTTATCCTGTCTTCTGTTTTGTGTGGCAAGGCTTAATAAACTAGATTGTCAACAGCTGGGGAGAGGGAGAGGACACATCTGTACAGGCGAATTAACGCCCAGCTTAGAGGGGAGGGGCGTTTGGGGGAGAGGGAATAAGAACAATTGATATCTCGGGAAAATGTAAGTAGATCCATCTTTGATGCAATCAGATTTGTTAACTGTCCAATCAGGTTAGAGTGAAGCGATGTCAGCTTCACAAGGAACATGGCCCTCTGTGTTTGCTTTGCCGAGGGACCAGCTGAGTTAAACCTGCCGATGTTGAAGTCTTTGGATTCTGCTTTTCACATTCTTCAACTTCGTGATTATTTATATGTCAATTGTCAGAGCCATTTTAAGATAGAATATCCTTTTATTCATCCCAGTTAAACATATCCAGCTGGTGCGGCTCGGCGCGTGTGAAGTTGTCGGCGCAGCGTCTCCTGAAAAGACTGCCTTGTTTTTAAGACAATGGGCCCTGCTGTTGAAGGGATTGCGCCTTACATACCAACATGATTTTCTAATTAGGACCGGGCAAAGTTACAATAGCTCCCGCGTTATCGCACATAATTTCGCGTTACGTTAGTTACGCAAAATTCGCGAAAATGCGCGATTACTCCAGGATGGATAGTTACATGGTGTGGGTGGCAAAAATGTAGGGGCAGATCTACAAGAAACTAACGCAGCGCGGTGCCGCAAGTCATTTTGCTGCGCCGCGCTAGTTTCGAAGCGCAGGGATGCAACATATTTACAACAATATGTTGCATCTCTGTGATTCCCCCTGCGCTGGCGCACAAACTGCTGCCATGCGCCGGCGCAGGCAGCCTTGCACCATGGTGCAAGGAGGCCTGCGTCATGGGGAGATTGTTTTTGTGCAGGAAGGGGCACCTTCCTGCACAAAAACAATCAATTGAGGTGATTTCCTCTTCCAATGTGTGCTGTAGAATGCAGCACGCATTGAAAGAGGAAAAAAACGAGGAGAAATGAAAGCATTTCTCCTCGTTGGACCTCGCTACGCCACCACTAGGGTGGCGTAGCATTCTGACGCATTTCCAGATTTACGATTTCTCGTAAATCTGGAATTGCATCAGTGGACATGGGTGTTGCGTGAGAACACCCACAGCAACACCCATGTCATGCCCCTAACACGCAAAGTGTTGCGTGAGCAGGGGCGATATTTACAAGCACAGGTTAAGTCACGCAGGGTGACTTTACCTGTTCTTGTAAATATCACTCAGCAGGTTGCGCCGCCGGTGCGTCACGCAACGTGATGCACCGGCGGCGCAAGAGGCTTGTAAATCTGCCCCGTAGTGTGAGAGCAGAGGAACAACACACATACCCAGAACGTGAGTGGCTGTTGTTTGCAGAACTGGTGTGTTTTTTAGAGCAAACAGGCGCGGCCGGTACATGTAAGAGTGGTGGGTCAGGGCTGCGGGAAGTGGACATACGACAGGATAAGGAAAATAAATAAATAAAACCACTTACCTTGCGCCCGAGTCGGCGATGCGGTGAGAGCAAGGTAAGTGGATTTATTTATATTTTTTTCCCTATCCCGTCATATACTGACTTCCCCCCGACCCCTCCCCGCCACACCGCCCCATGGCTCTTACCTGTATTGGCCGCACCTGAGAGCAAAATGTGTCCTCACATCCAAAATAAATGCAGGACATATTTTGCACTAAAATATAATGTCAAATGCTGGTTTTGGATTTAATGTGATTATGCATAATTTTGCGTAATTTTACCAAAAGTATACAGAGTTACGCAAATGCAATTTATGTGAATTCCACACCACTCTAGTTTTCTTTTCTAGAAATGGGCCACTGCACACATGCTGCATGAAGTGCTGGGTCAGAACGTGCACTCTGCAGAGAACACTGACCTAGCACAAATTGCAAGACACTTTGGATTCCTCATGCCTGAGTTTTAGGCTCTAAAAGGGACAGCCAAAAAGAGAGGAAGCAGACATAATACAGCTGTAGTAGTCTTGTCCCACATGTTCAGGTGATAAAGTAGACGCTGTAGACGTGGCCAGGTAGATGTAGAAGATGTTTATTAAGTTCTTAGGAAGTAGTTACATCAAGCTGGAACAAGCCCCACCAGGAGCAGCCTCTCTGCTGCTCAGCCCATCTTCAACTGTCATTCAACTATCCACACAAGCACCCAGGCATTCCACTCACACTAACATTCTACACGGAACACTCACACTGGCTGAGCAGCAAAGAGCAGGGTGAAAGGGAACATATCAACATTGCATGAGGATACTACATATCCTATCCCTTTTATACTGAACAATAAAAAGAACCAAACTAAAATTGAAAACAACTATACACAATAATGTACACAAGAAGTAAACCATCCATTAACCCAGGGATGCAAGAAATGACACATCACGAGAGGGAAAACGGAAGTACAAAGAAAGAAAGAAGAATGGAAGAATAGAAATGCACATGCACTATACCCATCCTCTTCCTTTAATAGTAAACAAATAAAAAGTATATAGCATAATAAGAGCTCACACACACACAAGTGAGCAAGACATGTAACGAGTAAAGTGAAAAACAAAAATAACATGGGACTGACACCCAAAATGTAACAAATGACGTTGCATGGGACTTACACCCAAGAACTTTGTGCAGCAGAAAGCAGCACGTGGGACTGACACCCAAAATGTAACATATGACGTTGCATGGGACTGACACCCAAAATGTACATGTAACGTTGCATGGGACTAACACCCAAGAACTTTGTGCAAGCAAGAAAGCAGCACAGTGTGACTAACGCACACAATACGTCGACACAACAGAACGACGCAAAAGCACTGAGGGAAGCGCAGGGCGACTTATACACCACAAACAAACTTTGTGCAAGCAAGAAAGCAGCACAGTGTGACTAACGCACACAATACGGCGACACAACAGAACGACGCAAAAGCACTGAGGGAAGCGCAGGGCGACTTATACACCACAAACATACCAAGACGTTCAAAGGTGTAACTGGGACTGACACCCAAACACAGACATCCAGACGAAAGGATGTACATCAAACCCACTGTAAGGAATGACATAAGACGTTCAAAGGTGTAACTGGGACTGACACCCAAACACAGACATCCAGACGAAAGGATGTACATCAAACCCACTGTAAGGAATGACATAAGCCCAAAAACATGGAGCATAACTACTAGTGTCACATGGGACTAAAACCCAAGGACATGTAAAGCATCATTAAACACAAATGCAGTACAGTGTGGCACACGCACACAAGGAAATGGGACTAAAACCCATACCAAAAATAACAAATCCGTAAAGAAGAGAAATGGGACTAGAACCCACTCCCATCCCAAAGACAGGGATAAAACAAAAGAAAATGCGTGAACCTGGGACATGGGACTAAGACCCACTCCCATCCCCATGACAAGGATAAAACATCAGAAAGAAGAAGATGCGTGAAAAAGAGACATGGGACTAGGACCCACTCCCATCCCCTAGGCAGGGATACTACATCTGAAAAATGTAAGCAACAAACTGTGACATTTCTATCAAAGTACATGACTTGTCATGGTATCAAACAGAGCATATGACATGTCAAACGAGATACACAACACCTTTTTTTTTTTTAAGTTTGAAAAACTGCAACTAGAGACAAAACATACAAATCATCACTGTAAGGTTGAAAAAGAAACACTAAATGTCATTGGTGTGCTAGTCATCGTGATGAAGATGATGGACACCACTGCTGGAGACCTGAAGAAGAAAGTATTCTGCAGCAGACAAAATGGATGAATTTTGCAGAAAAGACGACGACTACTGAAGATGGAAGACTCTCTGCTTTGTTAACCAATTGAAACTCACCACATGACTCCACGAAGTGTTCATGACAAACCAAACCCGAAGCACAGAACAAAAGAAGAAACAGCCTGTAAATAAATTCCGCTCCAAAGGACGATTGTGCTTCTAATGTTCCTCACATTACGACGCTGGTGCTGGCATCTTTCAAACATAAAACTTTACTCTGCGCACACAACGTGGTTGTCATTGAAACCTCCTTGGTCCATAAGAAACTGTAAGGAGTGGCTGGAGCTTCCAGCCACAAGATGGCGGCACGCTGAGCACGCCAGCACAGGGTGGCTCACGGCATGTGCGTGCGCCCCACGATGCAGCACAAAAAGACGTCTTCGTGAAAACAGGAATGGCAGGAACAGAGGCACATCACAGACGAAGATTACCACAAAATCAGCTGGTGAGAGCGCACGCAAAGATAACGCCACGCGCATCTGTTTAAATCGCAACACAGCGGTTGAACTGACAAAGTCAATAGGCCTCTCCAATGCCATCTCAAAACGTGTGAATATTCACGAAAATTCTTGTAACCTCCAACATAAATGGGCAGGTAACCCACATTAACGTGTAAGAATTTGTGAAAGGAACCACAAGCGTCGTGTAGTACGCACAAATAGGCTTCCTTCTTTACCTACAGCAACATAGAGGCACTGTTAGGGCCAACTCCAAAGTTAAAGAAAATGTCAATATTGCGTGCAAAAAAACAGTAAAACCGATATTGAAAAACGTTATGCAGTTTGTAAATCCACCAGCATTTTTCCTTTCGCCTGAAGTAGCACACGAAAATGTATCCCACATGGCTCCATTAAGCGTGATGATGTAGAGAGAAACATGCCTGGGCTTCCATGGTGACACAGTGAGTAGCAAACACCCTTCAAAGCCCACTCATATGTAAAGTCTTGAACAGGCGCAGATAAACACTTGAATAAAAGAGCCTTACGCCAAACAGAGTCACCTCACTGCGTCCTCGAGGCAGGAGAATCAGGTAGCCAGTGATTACCATGCTTCAGAGCCACTGTAGACGTTTGTTGTGTCACTGTAGTCACATTTTTTTCAGCGTAGGATCTTTAGCAAGATGTTGTAGACGTAGAGATCAAGGCACAGCACGCCAGGGCTGGGCTGTCCGCTGTTGGGGACACTGGTGGGGCTCCGATGCGTCCTTGACCGGTTTCTTTTACTTGTGTTACTTGAATCTTGTTCCTTTTTGTCTTTAAACGTAGTCCTGCTGTACTCCATGTCTTTAGTTGGCATCCAACTAGCTGCGAGGCATGCTTGACTAGTCTCTTTTCCTTTTGTTACTTGATTCTTAATACTTTTGTTGCTCTTTTTCGGTACATGTAGTAGGTCCTTACCTACACATAGTCTTGCTGTAATCCACATCTTTGTTGGCATCAAACAACCTTTAGCGCGTGAGATTAGCTCCAGATCGTCGCCATAAATATGTAGTAGTCTTGTCCCACATGTTCAGGTGATAAAGTAGACGCTGTAGACGTGGCCAGGTAGATGTAGAAGATGTTTATTAAGTTCTTAGGAAGTAGTTACATCAAGCTGGAACAAGCCCCACCAGGAGCAGCCTCTCTGCTGCTCAGCCCATCTTCAACTGTCATTCAACTATCCACACAAGCACCCAGGCATTCCACTCACACTAACATTCTACACGGAACACTCACACTGGCTGAGCAGCAAAGAGCAGGGTGAAAGGGAACATATCAACATTGCATGAGGATACTACAACAGCACAGCTATTTTATAGTATGCACACATGTACAATGTCGTTAACTCCACCTTTCAACAAGATGAAAAAGGAGTCTCTATAAATTGTACTTTTTCAAAGGTTTCAAAGGTAGGGCACAGTTTAGCTTTACTTCACATCACAACAAGCAGAACATTGAATGGTACAAGTTGTACAGTCTGATTTGCAAACACAGGCACTAAAGACCAAAACTCACATATTTTGGCAAGGTACATAATGTTGGCATAGAAAATTCACACATGTTCAATATTTACATCTCCCATATGAGGCAAGCCCAACGGCCAAGAAACATTTGCATTTCAAATAGTGAAGCAAGAACGAGACCTCCAGCTGAATAAGAGTTGAATTTACAACATCATAGCCAGGGAACTGCTTTCCACATGCTCCCTGCACAGGGCCCCAAGTGACCTACACTGCCCACACCCCATAAAAATATCATGGACTACCCCAGGGTATTGCTAAAGGGTCCTGACCACCAGAAGATCAACCACCCCCCTAACTAGCCCTGTACCAAGCTCAAACCCTAATGTAAAGGGTTGAGATGCGTCAAAGGATGGCGTTTTCAGTTATACAGTCATCTTTTTTAGCACAATTACCCCCACTACACCTAGACTGTTGCTATCTAGACTGTCCATTAACCCTTCCAGTGTGAATCACTTGCTTCCTTTCAGTAGTGCTCACCCAGAAATTTTCTGCCTGGAATCCAGCCAGCTTAGCAGAACCCACTCTAATTGGGCGTAAGTGGCCTACTATGAATGTTAGCAATAAAGAAGCTGTGGGACACCTTCCTGCACAAAAACAATAATTAATGGCTTTTTCCTCTTTCTATGCATGCTGCAGAATGCAGCACGCATGGAAAGAGGAAAAAAGGAGGAGAAATAAAAGTATTTCTCCTCGTTGCGCCTCCTTACATCACCCCTGGGGAGGTGTAGGATTCTGATGCATTCCTAGGTTAACAAAATGTTGTAAATCTGGGAAATGTCAAGTTCCATGAATGTTGCGTGGGAGCACCCACAGCAATACCCATGGAATGCCCCTTTCATGCAGAGTTATGCAGGGTGACTTTACATGGCCTTGTAAATATGGGGAAGTCCATTGCGCTGCCGGTGCGTCAATAAAAGTGACTCACCGGCAGCGCAATGGACTTGTAAATAAGCCTCTTAGTCAGTTACCTCAAACACACAAAATGAGATGGGAGGAATGGTTGTAAAGAGTGTTAGCCATTTGGAATTGCTCTGGATAGTGTTCTAATCCATTGCTTTGTGCTCACTGTGCCACTGTAGATAGAGGCCCACTTTAGCGAAAATGGGAACTCACCCTGCTTCTTGTGCAAACAGTCCATCCCAAAACTGTCAGGCGAGTCTTCCTCCAGAAGGGAACACCAACAACCCCGGACTGGTTTTGGCCCTGCCAGTATGGTATGGCTTGGATCCTGTTGCCCGGCGAGCACGGATACATGACTGGGCATACCACTGGCCACTTAGGACATTATATGAGGCACACAAAATATGATAGGTGCTTGGTTAACTTTGCTTTACTACTTACTTTTGCACTTTAAGGAGAAAAAAAACCTTTAAACATTGCACTTCTGCCTATAAAGCAACACATCTCTTAAAACAGAACACTTTTCAAATTGCTAAATTACAGAGATACTTTGACGGCGGGCTGTTGTTTCTGCACCTCACATCAGTTTCAATTGTATCAAGTCCCTTACGCAACAAGCCCTTGCACCAGCCGTCAGGTGATGCCTCTGTGAGTCAGATCCTAAGCAAAATGGAGGGGTTGGGCGTGCGTCAGGTGATGAAGTCCAGGAAGCCAGTATTTTAGTTTTTCAAATGAATCTTTATTTTCAATCAGTTAATTCTCACAGAATAGGTGATTATACGGTCAGCCAACGCGTTTCGTTCTCATGGTGAGAACTTCGTCAGGGCTATCAGTTTAAAAGGGTGTAAGTGAAGATTCTCAAGGAAACCTGAATTGACAGTCGGGTCTCACCTCAGTAGGTGAGTATCTTTCCTTAGGAATTAAAGGAAGACGTTGAAAATGATCGCACTCCACAGGTGTAATGGGTGCAATGTAGCCTAGGTCCAATGTGACCTTTCGTGTCGGCATACAAAAAGCGATCCTTCAGTCAAGTCGGTGTTCCAGGCTATTCTTCTGGAAACAAATGGAGTATCGCAGGGCCTCAGTCGGCCTCAGTTTTATATCTTTGATTCTAGAATCTCCTGCCAGAATGAGCAAGGCCTTTAAACTGATAGCCCTGACGAAGTTCTCACCATGAGAACGAAACGCGTTGGCTGACCGTATAATCACCTATTGTGTGAGAATTAACTGATTGAAAATAAAGATTCATTTGAAAAACTAAAATACTGGCTTCCTGGACTTCATCACCTGACGCACGCCCAACCCCTCCATTTTGCTTAGGATCTGACTCACAGAGACTTTTCAAATTGCTGTTTATCTTCATTATCGGGTTGAAAGATTCATTTCTGGCTAAACAAGGCCATGCACGAAACCAAGAAAAAGAAAAGTTGGGGCCTATTTACAAGCCCCTATCACCACCACAACGTGACGTTGTGATGGCAATAGGGGCCTCGCCTTATTTGCAAGGCAGCTTTAAGCCACTTAACATGGCTTAACGCTGGCTTGCAAATAAGGCCCCCTTTCATGCTGTTCTTAGCGTGAAAGGGGAGGGCAATGGGTGTTGCGGTGGGCGTTCCACCGCAACACCCATTGATTTTGATGCTGCCCCTATTTACAAGGGAAGCATAAATAGGAGGCAGTGCCAAAATTAAGACAAGGGAAAACCTGGTCTTAAACAGGCGAAATGAGGAGAAATGCTTTATTTCTCCTCGTTTTTGCTGTTTCCTTGTGTGCTGCCTTGTGCAGCACACCTAGAAACAGCAAATTGCCTATGATTGTTTATGTACAGGAAGGTCCCCCTTCCTCCACATAAACAATCATTTAAAACAAATGCCGTTTTGCAACTTCTATGTGTGCTGCATTAAGCAGCACACATAGAAGTTACAAAAAGGCATTTTAAGATTGTTTATGTTCAGGAAGGGGGATCTTCCTGCACATAAACAATCTTCCCCTCAATACAGACACCCTTGCACTATGGTGCAAAGGGTGCCTGCAATGGAGCTAGGCAGCTAAAGTTAGTGCCAGTGCAGGGGAAACGCGGGGCTGCACCATATTCTAGCAAATATAGTGCAGCCCTGCGTCTCTAAAGTGGCAACACGCTTCTCCACTTTATTGTAAATATGTCCGTAGTGTTATATTCGTACTGCCCTTAGTCTGTGCATTTATAAGAATCTTTTATTTTGCTTCAGAAGCCATGTGGTATCACTCTGTAACACACACAACACAATCTGCCTACAACATGGCAATGCTTCTAAGTCACAACCGGTGCTTGATTTGTAAATAAGTGCCAGGACTGTCACCAGGATGCCTCTGCAGCTTGCACCACCCATTCCCCCAGCCAGTACTGCCGGTGACAGTACAAACACACCTAAAAACATCAAACTCTTTCAAGTGTGGCACTTCGACTTTTCCATGCCCCCAAAGCTATAAGAATGGCTTGGGTGGCCAGTATTAGTGATTTTATTGTATATTAAATTAATAAGCGGCTATTGTTGTGCTCATTTCTAAAACACACAAAGAGCACCACCATGTGGCAGACAGTCATAAGACCCGATGTTGGCAATAAAGTGCCAATGCCGAGCACCAGAAACCACCAGCTCAAATTAAGCACTGGCCACAACTTGCCTGCCCTCATGCTCTATTACTACAACCAACTCTATTTTTCTTCACTAATATTAAAACTGGTCAAACTATTTTCACTATAAACATGAAATATAAGTAGAGGGTAACCAAGGCTCCTTAGCATAAATAACGTGAAATGTGCAAAAAGATCCATAGTTCATATTTTAAACTGGTCTGAACATAGCAATGCATGTTCTTCTTTGTTAAGGTGCAAACTCTTTCAGTCTTAACGTCACTGTCTGAAGCAGCCAGAAAAAATTATAAAACGTATCATGAAAACCTTTGTTCTGCACACCTTTCCGAACAGGTTGTTATGCTTTTAATCCCTGGCTCTTTTTAGCATTTGTAACACCATATTTAGGAGAAGGGAAGCCCGCCGGTTTGGAAAGCCTTCTCTGTCTTACACAGACAGAAAATAAATGCTGACGATAAGCCTGTCATCACTAATCTTCAGACCTTTCAGAGTGTGCGCGCGCTCCAAGTGCCTCTTTGCACTTGGATGCACTTGAATGAGGCACTTGAATGAGGCCACGCAGCCACGCATTCTAGAGGCAACCTAGCCCACAATGCACCTATCCGGATAGTAACAACCACTTATAAACACTATACATGGGCCTCAATTACGAGTTGTGAGCAACACAAAGTTGCCAACATTTGAAAAGAAATGCCGGGACACAGGACTGCTGCAGATAGAAAGTTCTTGTTTGCCTACCTGTGTACAATAAAGAGGAACAGTGTCTGCAACAATATTACCCAGGTCAGACTCCAACTTGCCTGGACTGATCCTGCAAAAACGGGACAGTTGGCAACTATGGAAACAGAATCCCACCTTGTGGAATTCCTTTCACATAATTATAAGTAGTTCAATGTTCTAGCACCCGAATAAACTCCTACTCACCCCCTCACCCCACACAGTACTCCTGCAGACATTTACTACTTGGTCAGAGTAGGTGGTGGTGCAGCGCAAATCTGGCTACACCTTTTCATGTCACAATTACATAACATTAACGTGCACTTATCGCATGTTTCTCAAGTTTTCTAGTAACATTAACATAAGGGTTGCACTTGACATGCATTACTAGAGTGCATTCACTGTAGGATTAGTGAATTTACTCATATTGTGTGCCTTCACTGTGTTAAACGATATCCTTTGAAGACTTGATGATTAAACAACCCTTACTTAGTAGCATGTACTCATTATAAAAACGCAATCGATATACATGATATGTGCCTTAAAACATTAAATGATGTTTGCTATTTAGGTGTTGAGTAGAAACTTTCTCCAAGTTATGACATTTCATTTATATTTGAAACAAATTTGATTTATGTAACGTTTGTACTTATGTTTCATATATCGCCTTCAAATATAGTTCTTAAACATACTTACACTTATACATTTGTGCCACATGTGATGTGAACCTAATGTACTGACATTTTACATTTACTTGTGTATGAAAAGTGCATACGCATATTAAATGTGTGCCCTTGCTTTAATACTTTAAGTTGACATTTTAGGTCTATATTTCCATGCTGCATAAAATACTCTTTTCCATTTTCTGCTAACATGACTTTTTTGCAGGTGTTCACATGCATTATTAGTTTGAGAATAGATACATTACTGTACTAGTGACAGAAGGAGAGAGCCTGAGAAGAAGACCTTGACGAAAGCACATGGATAGCCAGAGCTTTAACTGAAAGGCCTATTCAGCATCTTTGGTAACCAGGCCTGTTTGCACAAGGACGATGTTGATTCAGTGTGGGACATTTTGCTAACGTTGCAGTCTACAACGTGATAATGGAAAAGGACAATGGAACGCCTGATGATGCGAACAGAGGTGTGTTTCCTTAATAACTTTAGTGTGACAAACTGGCATTTACACTGTCTGATGCAAGAGCACTTTTCCTTAGACATTGAGAGGCTTTGACCTCTATGCTTATTTCCTTTCATTATTGCTGAGCGTGGCTTAGGCTCTCACTTACTTCCCTGACCCAAGAAAGCTCTTGACCGAGCTTCTGCAATGCTGTCACCTTCCCTTACTTTCTATACTTCGTTTATATCACTTCCTGTACCTAGATTTTTACTAATTTTCTGCAGTCACTTGATTCTTGAGGTCTATGAGATTTCAAAACCATCATCTTAGCTTAGACTGTAATTTCAGTGATTCTAGATTTTCTTGTGTATAGACAAGACAATCTGAGACTCTTCTCTGAGCATCAGATACTACTACTAATCTTTTGTATAGCTGTGACTCAACTTCTTGTTTGTTTAATACTGGGATGCCTAAACTAATTTAGGAGGTTGTGTTTCCCAGCTGTTATTCTGTATCTTTATAGCATGATCTTGAGAGTTGTGTACCTTAACTTGATTGCTAACTTGCAATAAACCTTCTTATCTATAGTTACTGATTCCTGGGCCTTATTGTGTATCCAAATGGGTTACACTGTTAATTGGAATTGATTGATGTAATATTAACTTCCATCACCTCTCAATCAGATAATAAAAGGTCCATTGGAGGATGAATGGTAAGAGAATTGGCCCAAAATGCTGCATTAACTTGATAGCAGAGGATGGTTTTCCACTGACGTGAGGGAGTTAGGGTGTCCTATTCAGAAATTGCCCAGTTCAAACCCCAAAGGCCCATGGTTTAGATGGAGAATTGATGGGGTTCCAGTAGTTCGGAAATGAGCTATAGCAGTGGAGGAATTTGATTATTGCTAGGGTTGAGCGTTGCAATTGCTTATGCTTAGATTTCAGCATTTTGCAGTGGCTGTGTAGTATTCAGTGGAGATGATTTATGTTGATGTGTGAATGTGGCCCTTAATGCAGAAGAGTTGAAGTGGTTATCGGGTCCGTTGTGGCTTAAGATCCCAGATAGAGAGACTAAAAGTCAAGTTGTCAGTGTAGAAAACACTGAGTGTAGTTGTCTGCTCTGTTGTGGTGCTAGTCGTGAGACTTCGTGAACAGCATTATTGAGATAGGGACTTTATCTTTGTGTAATCGTGAAGTGTGGTTGGTATAGTTAATCTCAGTACACAGCGAGGAACTGCATCAATCCGATTGAGATCCCGCTGGTCGAGGTTTCATTTGAAGTGAATGTCTGGATAGGTAGGAAAGTGTTGTTCTGAACTGTTTCTTGTGTGAGTGAAAATCTTTAATTTCTTTAGAGGAGTAGACAAATTTAGTTGTTGAAGTTGCTTGTATTTGTTTGTGCATAAATTGCTGAGACAATGCTCTCGTGCAAATTGTAAAGGAGGGAGGGCTACTGCACGCAGTGAAATTGATGTCACAGTGTGGCGCTTTGTTATAGGTCGGTTGGTGTACAGCTGCGCTGGTATTGGATGCATACGCCATAGAGAGACACGCTGGTATTGGTTGTCATCGATGAACAGAGAACTGGGAGAAAAAAACATTTCTTGGTTTGAACAAAAAGTCATTTGTGAATATGACAGATTGTCGATGGAAAATAAAATTCTTTAAAGCATTATAAAGCCTATTGAAGGGAGATGTGACTGTGCCAGTTTGAAAGGGGGAAGAGGCACCACTCAAAGTTATGTCAGGTCGTATCATAGAGATAGACGTGGGTCTTCACATGTGTATTTGGCTCGAACAATGGCATAAGACAACTAAGAAAGATGGTCCTTTAACTTTTCCTCGTTATGGCACATTTAATTTAAGAATTATTGAGCACTTAAGGAGGACGCTGTATGACATTAAACAACCTCCTAGACCTATGCAATATGAAGCCCGTAATGCCTGAGAGCATACAGCTCATCTTAGGCAGAGAGAGAGATTTCAAGGAAGAGTCACGAAAGCCATATGCACTTGTGCGGATGCTAGATGGGATGCAGAACAGAAATCCTGGAGAACTGATATGATTGAGGGAGCTAGATTATATCCTGCATTCAGAAGTGAGGAACAAGGGAAAGATAAATGAAAGGATAAGAAAAAGAAGAAAGCACCAGAAAACACAGAATATAGCTGAGGACAATGATAGCGAATCAAATGAGGATTTTATAATTATTGTTGAATCCTCCACTTCCATAAAATGTGACCCAAACTGGAAGAGCAAGTACTGTACATGCAGGTGAAACCTTGGATGTGCCTATGGCTCCAGTAAATGTAAATTCGAACTCAATGGGAGAGAATTCAGGAATGACGGTCCCTTCAAATTCACTTGCTCACAATGCTCCAAATACATTGACCATTTGTGTAGTTCCTTTGTATAAACATGGATTAGCAGGAAATGTTATAACATACTTTGGCTGCTCCTACTGGATTGAATGCTATAGCTAGTAACTCAGTGCAATTGACATTGAGACCAATTCCTCAGACTCCTATGATTCCAACACAGGGAAATACCCCATGTGCTGCAAGTGCAGACCCTACATTAAATCAGACAGGAATTGACCCAACTAGGAGATTTTCCCAAAGAGCACCACCATTTTTTATGCCTAGAATGAATGAACTTCCAAATGTCAACTACAGTACTCCCAGGACAGAGATACCTATGGGAACGGCAACTTCTGGCATGTCTCTTTTGAACTCACTACCTAATGCAAATAGTGGTACCTATAGCGGAGAGATAATTCTTAATACCCCAGCAGAACAATCAGGTCTTACTGCCAAAGAACTCGAGGATTAACTCAGGGGTATAGATACTACGACTGGTAGTGGAAATACTGGAACGAATGCAAGGAATGCTCAGGTCCCAGAGAGAGAAAGGGCAATGGATATGACTGAATTGAAAGTAGAATTAGAAGAAATTATGATTGGAACTCTTGATTTGTCTCAATTAAATGCTTACCAAGATGATGTTCCTGTGTGAAGACATTACTAGACATGCAGGACTTGCTCATGAAAGGTTATTTGAATTGGCTCACAGATATGGAATTGATTTGCATGAATCTAAAGCTTTGCAGAAAAGTTACAGTTTAAGCTTCAGTGTCAAAGATCTTGCAAACACGCGACCACCAGGGATGAAATTACAGATCAAGGAATTGATTGCTTATGCTCAAAAGTGGAGTGAGTTAGGTAGATGGGAAGGTAGATGGGAAAAGAAAAAAGAAACAAGGAAGGTCAGGCTAGAACTGCCTCCATCTGTAACAGAGGAGGAGGATGAGGATATAGCTATGCTTCCCATGAGAGAAGTGCCTGGTGGAGGTTATGTCCACATACCTTGGAGTAGGACTGATGTTGCGTCATTCACAAATGATTTTCCAAAATTGAGAGAGAACCCAGTGGAATGGTACAGACAGGTTGAATGATTTGTAAAGATCTCAAAGGTTCTGTGGAATGATTTGAATACCTTGTTTGAAACTGTGGTTCCAGGTGGCTTGTGTGTTGAATGTAAAGTTGCTGTGAATTGGCCCAAGGTGGTGCCGATGAGACATCCTACGTCACATGCTCTGTCCCCAGTCCAAATGAAAAAGTTTAATCAGGAGATTACGTTTTTGAAAATGAAAATATCTCCAAAAGAGATTGATTGAGTGAAGACTGACAGAACGACTCAAGAGTCCCAAGAGTCAATGCATGCTTATTATGAGAGACTGTTGCAGGCATTCAAACAGTTCAGTGAGACAGAGCCTATTGAGGCAAAAGACATGGGACATTTTGTGCACAAACCCGAGGTTAGTTCGAAGATGCTGCAGCATTTGATTTAATGGCAGAGTAAGCCCATTGGCGAAATATTGAGATATGCCAAATATTGCAGCAATGAATTGGAATTTAAACTCAAGAAATTGAAGGAAAACTGATGTTTGCACAAATTAATGCTGCAGAGTTAAATCAGAATCAGCAGTTTGTTGGGAATGCTGGTCACATGCAGGGAGTGTGTGAGCAGGGAGTTCCTATGACGCAAGGTGGTAATGTATTTCAACAGCAAGTAGAGGGTGTTGTGTCTCAATTGATCCGAGTACAGGGATTGATGTGGCGACTTTAAAAAAGTCAAATCCGTGCCACGTCTGCGGCAGGTTAGGGCATTGGAAGTGCGTATGTCGATTTAATGATGGTAACATGGCTAATTGGAATCAGGTTCAGAATGGTGGATTTGTGCAATCCCAGGGGAATAACATGGTTCAGACACAGCAAGTACAGAGAAACAGGGTTCACAATCCCAATGTACCTCAAGCTCCGATAATGCAGGATCCACAAGCCCAATGCCACAAGAAAATGTAAATGTCCAGAGATACAATGTGGATCAGATTGCCAATGTAAACACCAATCCTTTTGTGAATCAGGGTACATCTCAATAGTACTCTATGATACAGACATACAATGATTACAGCTCAGACCTGTCACAATGATGGGGCCTGAGAGGGGTGGAGGACTGTGTACTTGGTGCAACCTTAGAGGTAGATCAAAGTGGTCCATTTGGGGATGGTGAGGTAAATGGGTATTCTATATCATTTCTCACTGACACTGGCACTACCCACTCTACTGTGAGAACAGCAGAGGTTCCCTACCTACCTCTCTCAGGAGAAAGAATCCAAGTTGTAGACATTGGGAATAAACAAATGACTAGCCCAGTTTCAGAAGCAGTGCCTGTCAACATAGGGTACTTTCAGGAGAGTCACCATTTTGTAGTGTGTGATTCAAGTCCTGTCAATCCACTTGGATGACACATATTGTGCATACTCAATTGTTCCATTTACTGTACCCCAAATGGTATAGAGTTACAGACTCATTATAAGAACTTTGTGTTTAAAATTCTTAATCAGAGGACAGGGATCAAAGTTTACCCCATGTTGACAAAAGATGATCTGCCATCAGAGCTAAGAGACACAGGGGTAGATTTTCAAATATTTTGCGCTGGGTTAGCGTCACAAATGTGTTGCTAACCAGCACAAAATGTTTTTTTACCAATTTCCTTTCCAGTGCAAAACGTGTTTTGCATTGGAAAGTACCCTACAAGTAACGACTGCTTTAATTACTTAGCGCCAAGGGGTTGGTACATCGGCATTCCCATGCAACCACCCATGCCTTTTGAACTAAAACCCTATCTACAAACAATTGTAGACAATGTTTAGCACCAAAAGTTAACAGCATCTGAAAAGAGGCATTAAGAGGAGAATTTGTTTTCATTTCTCCTTTCTTTTCCTACTTTGCAAGTGTGCTGCACTGTGCAGCACACATACAAAGTGGGAAAAGTGTTTGAACTTGTCTAAGCATAGTATTTTGTACAGGAAGAGTGCCATTCCTGTACAAAATCCATGCTAGACTTAGCCACGGAGTGTACCTGGTGCACACAGCTAAAATTAGTGCCGGCGCTAGGGAAAGGGGAGGAGAGAGCCATACCGCTGTAGATATGGTGCTCTCATGCTCCCTCCCTGTCGTGCAACGGAGCGCAGCACAACATGTTTTGCCGCTGCGCTGTGTGATTTCTTTGAAAATCTGCTCCACAGTGTTATCTAAAGTCTTGGACTTTTCAGGGAACGATATAGGTCTCATAAAGGGCGTTGAACCAGTCCGCGTAACAGTGAAGCCTAATGCCAAATACCCAAGACTCCCATAATACAATTTGACCCCTGAATCTATTTCTGGGATTACTCCTGTACTAGACTCAATCATTAAGCAAGGCATTCTGAAGGGGATAATGGGGAGTCCATGTAACTCACCATTGTGGGTTTGCAGAAACCCAAAGGCAAGTTCAGTAGTTCCATCGTTGTTCCTTGTTGTTCTGTGGTTCAGAAGCCAGCTATGAATTTGGTTTCATATTCCATGTGAGGCCAAGTGGTTCTCTGTCAACGATTTATGCCACATCTTCTTTTCTATACCACTGCATGAGGATAGCCAATTCCTTTTCGCTTTCTGGTTCTGCAGCCAAGTTTTATCGTGGTGCCGAGTCCCACAATGGTATTCGGAGAGTCCATTAATTTTTTACAGTTCCTTTAAATGGAACCTAGAGTCTATGGTGATGCCCTATCTCTCAGTCCAAGGCCAATTCCTCTTCGCTTTCTGGTTCAGCAGCCGAGTTTTAGCATAGTGCCGAGTCCCACAATGGTATTCGGAGAGTTCATCAATTTTTACAGTTCCTTTAAATGGAACCTGGAGTCTATGGTGATGCCCTATCTCTTAGTCCTAGTCCAATACATTGAAGACCTATTGGTGGTATCAAATACACAGGGGGCTTGCAAACGAGATGTAATTGCTCTGCCGTACCACTTAGCTGAGAATCAACAGAAAGTGTCCCCAACCAAATTGAGGAAGAAAGAAGTCCTGTACCTAGGACATCAAATTGAGAAAGGAGCAAGGTGATTCTGAGAATGAGTCCACCAACAACTTCGAAGGAAAGCAGGATGTTCTTGGGAACGGTGGACTACTGTCAACAGTGGATTCCCAACTTTTCCTTCCTGGCCAAGCCTTTGCACAGGCAGACTCACAGGAATGTGTCAGATCCAGTACCATGGGATGACAGTTGACGCCTGCCTTTTCAGAGCTGAGAGAATGTCTATGCTGTGCCCCGGCACTAGGAATGCCTGATTATAGGAGGGCTGCACATGCTCAGTGTTAACCCAGATGCACTGGAATGCTTGCAGACCCGTTACTTATTTTTCTGCCACAGTTAATCCAGTTGCTGCTGCCTTGCCTGGTTGTCTTAAAGCTGTAGTCTCAACTGGTGTCAGCATAGAGCAGTGTGAGAGCATTGTCATGGGTCATCCTTTGACTGTTTCTGTCCCTCACTCTGTTGAGGTCCTCTTAACTCATACCACAACCCAGTACTTAACCAACAGTCATCTCACCAGGTATGAGCAAGTCAAACTTGGTGCTGAAAATGTCACTTTGAGGCGATGTAGTGTGCTTAACCCAGCAACTCTGTTGCCCATAATTGGAAATTATATCATTGAGGGTGAAGTTGAGCATGACTGTCTTGATGTTACTGAACTATGCACCAAGCCAAGACCTAACATAATAGATGTGCCACTACTTCAATACGATTATGTGATGTTTGTTGATGGTTCCTTCTTAGGAGACCATAATGGAAACCTGAGAGCTGCATAAACAGTCTGTACTGTCTCAGGTGTGGTCAAAGCCTCCTGGCTTCAAGGAGTATTTTCAGCCCTAGTGGCCGATTTGATTGTCCTTACCAGGACATGCTGCATTTCAAACCAGCTGAAGTGACCAATTTCACTGATAGTCAGTATGGCTTTAGTGTTGTTCACATTTATGGTCACAAAGGGGAGAACCTTGGAAGCAGGATGTAGAAAGCAAAGTCCAGTCCTTACACTCCCAGGACAGAAGCAGCAAGCAGCAGGCCAGCACAACAAAGCCACAGACAGAGTGCCAGTTTTCCCTACAGCACCCAGCAATTCTTCCTCGCAGAATGTCCTTTTGTCCAGAAGTGTTCTGATTTGAGAGTGTCAGAGGTCCTATACTTGTGCACTACAAAGACTTTCCTTTGAAGTTTGCCTACTTCGAAGGCAGAAAGGGGTATAAGTATAGGACCTCTGACACTCCCTGCCTTTCCCTGAACTGGCTTCAGACACACTAAAGGGGGATGGAAACAGCTTTGTGTGAGGCGAGTCACAGCTCTATTCAGGTATCCGTGACAACTCCTCCCACCACTCTAGCTCAGGTTGGCCCATCAGCCTGGTAATGGCCCATCAGGATATGCAAGGCACACCTCATCTCCAACTGTCATCCTAACTCAGATGTAGATTCTACAGGTAGGCAGAAGCACAGAATGGTCAAGCAAGAAAATGACCACTCTCTAAAAGTGGCATTTTCAAACAGGCAATTTAAAAACCAATTCACCAAAATATGTACTTTAAAATTGTGAGTTCAGAGACCCCAAACTCCAAATCTCCATCATCTTCCAATGGGAAATTACACGTAAAAGATATTTGAAGGCACTCCCCGTGTTGCCCTATGGGAGAGATAGTCCTTGCAATAGTGAAAAACGAAATTAGCAGTATTTCTCTATTAGGACATGTAAAACACACCAGTACATGTCCTACCTTTTAAATACGCTGCACCCTGCCCATGAGCTGCCTTGGGACTACCTTAGGGGTGACTTACACGTAGTAAAAGGGAAGGTTTGGGCCTGGCAAGTGTGTGCACTTGCCAGGTCGCAATGGCAGTTTACAACTGCACTTACAGACACTGCAAAGGCAGGTCTGAGACATGTTTGCAGGACTACTCATGTGGATGACACAATCAGTGCTGCAGGCCCACTAGTAGCAGTTGATTTACAGGCCCTGGGCACACCTGGTGCACTTTACTAGGAACATACTAGTAAATCAAATATGTAAATCATGGATAAACCAATTACAAATACAATTTAGACAGAGAGCATATGAACTTTAGCACTGGTTAGCAATGGTAAAGTGCCCAGAGCCCTAAAGCCAACAAAAACAGGTCAGAAAAATAGGAGGAAGAATAGAAAACGTTTGGGGATAACCCTGCAAAAAGGGCCTGTCCTACGCAGACCAATTCGGAGTTACTAAGTCTAGCATCTATATATCTAATCAGATATTAATTAAGTGCAAACATACGCCCCAAAAAGGGTCTTCATGCTAGGAGGCAGAGGGCACATTTGGAAGAAAATTAAAACTCCTATAATTCTTGCTTGTACATTCATGTTTTCATGAGTTTTGTTTTAAGTTACTCAGGGAATGCTCAATACTAAGACAGAAAGAGAGATTGCTTCATAATTTAGGGTCAAGAACATTGAACACTTTTCTGCCCCATCTGGAGTGCTGGAAATTAGGAACAATGAAGAGTTTAGCAGCTGAAGATCTTGTGCAGTTAGAGGAATATTAATGAATATGAAGTGCCAAGTATGAAGGCTGAGCACAATAAAAGCTTCTATGCTAGTGCAAAGATAGTTGAAGACAGTTCTCGTTTTGATTGGAAGTCGATGCAAATATTTAATATTATTGTACATAGATAAATAGGTTACGAATATTGATGATTGAACTTACTGTGTCATTTTGTGTATAGTGAACTATGAAGCGAGAACCCCAGAAAGACTGCATTGTTGTATTCCACTCTTTATTGGATAAGGCATTACGTACTATGATTTTATGAGCCATAGAAAGGAAAAATACTCTTGAGAAAATGAAGTTAAGCAAAATAACTGCTCACCAGAGAAGAGATGTGGGAGTTTATGGCTTGCGTCAGTATGGAAAGAGCCACCTAATTACAGGCAATCAGCAGGCAGAGGACAATTGCCCATAACGAAGGTCAAAAGTTTAGAGTCCCAAGTATTAGGGACATCGAGAACAATCTGAACCTCGGTTTTAGAGGGGTTCAACAAAAGGCAATTGGTATTAATCCATTTTCTGAACTAAACAGTGCCTGAAGGTAGCTCATTACCATCGTATTACACTTCTCATTGCTAGATATGAAATTTTAGACTCACAAGAGGCTAAACTATTATGGGGCTTATTTACAAGCCTCTTGCGCCACTTTTGCGTCATTTTTAACATGGGAATAGTGACGTACGGGTGGCGCAAGGGGCTTGTAAATAAGCCCCTATATCTTTACCTTGAAACAAACTGTTTGCTTTATGATGGTCAAGCCATCTTTCAAAAGTGTAGACGGACAGAGTCAGGGGGGTGGCTTGGTCAGTATGATTGGAAAGGTATGAGCTGCAGATTTCCAGACAATCCAGGCATGCTCTGTTAAAATACATTCTACGACAACCAGGACGCATGAGAGGGGCTTAAGAGTCAATGGAAAGGGAAAGGGAGAGGAATGCAGATTGGTAGGTCTACTGAGAGAAATACAATATTTTGTAAAATAATCAACATTTTTTAGGGCATTCAAAACAGAGATGAAAGTGTGTGAGTGTATTTTTATCAGTCTGTGCATGTAAACATCCCAGGTGAAATCCAACAGACACCTCATCATACCCGACTGAAAATACCAAACTATTCATCAGAAAATGCATTTATAAGGGGGTATAGCACCCTAAACGCCACCCCAGAAGCTAAGCCCCTGGACAGAGTTGTGATGGTAGCTGGCCCTGATGATCGACACATAGCAGTGAATGGTTACAATGCCAGTACACTGATTTTATTAGACCTTGCAGCTGCATGTGACACTGTTGATTTTGCTTAACATATTAGCAATAGTAGGCATCAGGGGAACTGTCCACCAATGGTTCTCATCTTTCTTATCTAATCCTTCATAAAGAGTGGTACTTGGCCCATATTTGCCTGAGCCTTTGTCATTAAAGTGTGGAGTTCTTCAATGCTCTGCATTCACCCTAGAACTGGTTTATTTATATGTACACCTGTATCAGCTTTGTCTGTTCCTTTTTGTGTTCATCTCTGTACCTATGTGGATAATGCTCAGGTTCTTTTTCACTTAAACTTCAGATGTAAAAAAGTCTCTACCTTAAGTCACTGTAGGGCGAGAAAGCAAAAGACACACAATTGATGGACGGAATGCAGGACAAATCAAAACATTCACCTCCAGTCAAGAGATCTGGGTTAAATCCATCATTCTTTTGCTCACCATGCCACCCCAGTTTAGACCTGGCCATCCTGAAAATCAGCCTTGACCCTGTGCCTCATGGGAACAGTCCAGCCCGAACTGCCAAGCCAGGTCCTCCCTGGACCGGAAACAAGCCTCCTTGGACCAGTTTCGGGGTTTCACACCTTCTCAGCCAGGATAGCTGAATGCAGTGGCACAGTGAGCCTGGGACCCACGTCTAGGCATACCCAGCATACTTAGGGCGAGAAAGCAAAGGACACACAATTGATGGACGGAATGCAGAACAAAGCAAAACATTCACCCCCAGTCAAGAGATCTGGGTTAAATCCATCATTTTTTTGATCACCATGCCACCCCAGTTTAGACCTGGCCATATGCAAATCAGTCTTGACCCTGTGCCTCATGGGATCAGTCTAGCCCGAACTACCAAACCAGGTCCTCCCTGGACCAGAATCAAGCATCCTAGGACCGGTGTCGGGGTTTCACCCCTCATCAGCCAGGATAGCTTGAATCCGGTGGCACAGTGAGCCCAGTACCCACGTCTGGGCATGTAATGTAATGTAATGTAAGGCACACTTTTATAGCGCAACTGCCACCCAAAGGGTATCCTGGCGCTTAAGTTACCAATCATCCACTGCATGTAAATAAGCTGAGATAGGCAGGAATCAATCTCTAGGAAACAGTCTGGTTTTCAGTACCTTCCTAAAGCGTGACAAGGTGTTCAATTGTCTAAGCTCCGGCGGCAGAGCTTTCCAAAGTCTAGATGCTGTAAAGCTAAAGGATCTGCCGCCCATTCGCGCTTTATTGACATGGGGAACGCAGACCAGATTAGCAGAGGAAGAGCGCAATTGTCTAACAGGGGAATACCATACAAATTTCCTTTGCAACAATTTAGGTCCAATTTTATTTATTGCCCTGTAAACAATACAGAGTGCCTTAAATTGGACTCTTTGCGCAATGGGCAACCAATGAAGGTCCTTTAAGGCCAATGAGGCCGAGGCTCTACGCGGTCGGTTTAGCGCCAACTTAGCCGCCATGATCTGTACTCTTTGCAATTTTATTATCAGGGACGCTGGGGCACCTAGAAGGAGTGCATTGCAATAATCCAATCTGCTTAGAACTATACTCCGCACCACTTGAGGTCTAGCAAGAATAGGTAAAAACGGGAGAATCTTCCGAAGAGCTCGGAGCAGAGATAGACAGGTGTTCACCGTTTTGTTCACTTGGGAATCCATATGCAGATTGCTATCCAGCATCACTCCTAAATTGCGCACTGTACTAGCGGGCAATAAGGAGTTGTTGGCCGGGCCTGGCCAAAAGTCTGCTGGGAGTGGTCGCTGAATTTTACCTGCGGTACAACACAGGATTTCAGTTTTTTCCCCATTAAATTGCAATGAGTTCTCTTTCAACCATTCTGCTGTTCTGTGCATGCAGTTTTGGAATTTTTCTAAAGGCACTGCTGTATTGCCCTCAACAGAGAAAACAAGCTGAGTGTCATCCGCATAGTTTATGACATCAATGCCAAATGATTTAATTAAAATAATAAGTGGTCTGAGATAAAGGTTAAACAAAATTGGGCTGATAGCCGAACCCTGTGGAACCCCATGTTTGACGTCTCTATTCTGAGAGATAAATGGTGACAGGGTCACTGCCTGCTGCCTATTAGAGAGAAAAGAATACAACCAATCCCGAGCCCTACCTGTAACAACCATCTCCTCAACTCTCTTAATCAGGATCCGGTGGTTAACCGTTTCGAACGCAGCCGACATGTCAAGCAGCACTAAAAAGGCTGTCTGACCACTGTCAGCCCGCATTCGCAGGTCATCCAAGACTGCCACCAAGGCAGTCTCGGTTCCATGTGCAGGGGGAAATCCAAATTGGACTTCGTCCAGCAGCTCATTATCCTCAACAAATTTTGAGAGAGATTTACTCACTACCTTCTCCAAGATCTTAATCGGATACGGTAGCAAGGAGATGGGTCTGTAATTGGAGGGACATTGGGGATCCAGTGTAGCCTTTTTTAACAGTGGAGAAACCACCGCCTTTTTCCAGCAGTCCGGTACTACCCCATTAGTTAGGGATTGACAGCAGATTTGATACAAATGTGGAAAAAGTTCACTACCAAACAGTTTCCAGAACTTATGTGGAAGTGGGTCCATAGGGGAACCTGAGGAGATGCCAGCTGCAATTGCATTAAATTCCTCTTGTGAGGGAATCTGGAATTGATCCAAAAATATCATATGTTCCCTATCAGTTATGTCACAGTTTATTAAGGTGTCATTACCAGTAAGCCGGAGCGCATCATCATCCGTAGAGGCTTTTAGTCCATTTAAAATTGTATTAATTTTTTCCTCAAAAAAGACTGCTAAGTCATCACATAATTCTTGTGATGCCGGAATTTTAGACTTTGTGCAGTCTGGGTTGGACAAGCCTCTTACTAGGCTGAATAAGGTTTGAGATTTATTAGCTGAATGTAAAATAGTCTCCTCAAAATATTTGGCCTTGGCTTTGCCTATCGATTCTTTATAGCTGTAAAGCAGATTTTTTAAGGCTGCTTTATCCATCTCTAAGTAATTCCTCCTCCATTTCCTTTCCGCTTGTTTACAGCTAGTCTTTATCAGTCTTAACTCTTCATTATACCAGGGGGCGGAGGGCTTTTTACAATTTTTGGCTTTCCTCAGGGGAGCTACCTGATCTAACGTATTAGTAATTTGATGACATAGATTCAGGTAGTTCAACTCCACTGAGTCAAAAATGACAATTCTATCATCAACCAACCGGGGAAGATCCACTAATTTTAGTATTTTAGACCATTCTCTACTAGTTCGAGTAACGGTCTTATAAGCAGCTTGTTTTAGGCAATTAGCTACTTTTAAGGAAAAACGAACCAAAAAATGGTCTGTCCAGCATAACGGAAGTATGTCCTTTACAACTGTGTCTTTTTCACCAGCAAAGACAATATCAAGAACATGGCCCTTCTGATGAGTAGGATGTAATACCAACTGTTGGAGGTTAACATTCTCACAGGCCTGGCAAAGTTCTTTGAACGCTGTATCAAGGGTACCATTCTCCCAGAGATTAAAATCTCCAAGGATCAATAGCTTAGAGTGAGAGTGCGATAGATTATATATCGCATCAATCAGTTCTTGATAACCATGGGCAGCTCCACTGGTTGTCTATAACAAAGTAGGCCTGTACATAAAGCACCACTGGTGTCCTTAAGTGAAAACCCCAATGATTCAATCCCCGGAATATCCTCTACACAGAGTGGGGTAAAATTCCAGGAGTCTTTATAAATAAATCCTACTCCACCTCCACCTCCCCCTCTCCCGTCCAGTCTAGGCTTGTGGCAGATTTTATAACCTGGGGGGCAGGCTAAACCCAGCTCAACTTCTCTATCTGCTCGTGTCCAAGTTTCTGTAAGAAACAGGACATCGAAATTATGATCTTCTAATAGTGTATAAATCTCCAGGTAATGTTTAACCAGGGATCTAACATTGATCAATCCACAGTTAAGAGTCTCTAATGTAACTTTCTTAAGAGAACTCTTACCGCCAGTGCCACTTTCATTCGGCATAGTTCTGTCTCTCCGAGTATCAAGTCGAATAAGCTCGTCTCTAGAATATACCAAACGGGAGGCAGTTGGAGCAGCATAACTGACGCTGAGCGCATCCGGAGCGCGGACGGGCGCAGACGGGCTTGCCTTTGGCGCGCCCGCTGCGCGCGCGTGCTGCGCGCTTGCATCTCGTCCGTTAAATAGGGAGAGTGCAAATGAGCAACTAGAACACTACCCAAGATGGCGGCGCTTCCGGTGACTCGCTCTGACATACGAGTACACCAGCACATCAAGGGAGCGATTAAGAGAAGGTGACTGAGTGCAACAGGAACAATGAGTGCAACAAAAAGTAAGAAGTTCCCTTTTAAAAAGTAGTTTTAAAAATGACACAATGCCCAGTTAGCAAATAAAAGCAGGCAGTTATGTTTTCCGCAAGTCACAACAATTTAGTATCTTGGCTATCCCTGTAAACGCGCAGCGGGGGATCTTGTAACTAACCGCGCGCTTGCATCTCGTCCGTTAAATAGGGAGAGTGCAAATGAGCAACTAGAACGCTACCCAAGATGGCGGCGCTTCCGGTGACTCGCTCTAACATACGAGTACACCAGCACATCAAGGGAGCGATTAAGAGAAGGTGACTGAGTGCAACAGGAACAATGAGTGCAACAAAAAGTAAGAAGTTCCCTTTTAAAAAGTAGTTTTAAAAATGACACAATGCCCAGTTAGCAAATAAAAGCAAGCAGTTATGTTTTCCGCAAGTCACAACAATTTGGTATCTTGGCTATCCCTGCATACCCAGCTCACTTAGGGCGAGAAAGCAAAAGACACACAATTGATGAACAGAATGCAGAACAAATCAAAACATTCACCTCCAGTCAGGAGATCTGGGTTAAATCCATCATTCTTTTGCTCACCATGTAACCCCAGTTTAGACCTGGCCATATGCAAATCAGTCTTGACCCTGTGCCTCATGGGAACAATCCAGCCTGAACTGCCAAGCCAGGTCCCAAGTCACTGTAAGGCAGAATAAAGTTGTGGTTGGATAAGTAGTGGCTCAAGCTAAATCCAGACAAGATAGAAGTTCTGATGGCGGTGGGGCCATCATTATTATGGAATAGATCTCTAAGGTCTGTGCTTTGTGTAACAGCGCTGAACCAGTTAGGGTGGTTAAAAGCTTAGAGATATAGGGCCGGATGTATGACCATCAAGGATTGCGACTTGTGAATTATGATTTTTAGAGACTTGCAATTTGCGACTCGCAAAACCTGATGTACAACAGTGCCTGAGACACTGTTTGCAATACCAACATGGGTCGCAAGGGACCTGACTCATTAATATTCATGAGTTAGGTCACAATTTCTGACCCATTGGGAATGGTTGGCACTCACAAGGATGGTGGTCTGCTTGGGTCAGCAGACCACCATGTCTGTGACTGCTTTTTAAATAAAGCTTTTTTTTTTATTTAAATGCAGCTCGCGTTCCTTAAAGGAAAACGTTTTTTTTTTCAAAAATAAAAATGAAAAGTTTTCTTTTAATTATTTCAGAGTGAGCAGTGGCCCGTGGGACCATTGCCTGCTCAGAAAAAATGTTGGCACCCCCATCCACAAATGAAAAGGGGTCCCATGGAGACCCTTCCCGTTTGCAAATGGCTTACCACCAATTTGAAATTAGTGGTAAACTTCAAATGTTTTGCAAATGCATTCACAGTTGCAAAACAATCGTACATACCAGTGCGACTCCCTAGTAGGAAGGGTCGCCCTTGGCACGCCCCTTCCAAGTAGCGACTTGCAAATCCTATTAAAAATAGGGTTGGTACATTTGAAAATGCATTTTACCGGTCACAAACGGCCCGATGGGCCGTTTGTGACCAGTAAAATGCATCATACATCTGTCCCAAAATTATTTCTGACCTTCAAATGTCATCTATGTTTTCCAGTGGCTTCATCCTTTTCCTTCCAGATGTATTGCATCAATCTTATATCTAAGGTACATTCCATTGAGAGCACGAGAAGCATGGTCTCAGTTTTGATTTGGTAAAGGCAGGATTACTATAACTCAGTCTATGTGGATGTTAGCTCTATTTTTATTTCACTTGCTACAAATTTTGCAAAACTAAGCTGCCCACTTGGTTCTGGATGCCCCTGGAAAAAGAAAAAAAACAGTTCTACCATCTTGTTAAGTACTTATCACTTGCTTCCCATTTAGCAGTATGTCTCTTTCAAAGCACTGTGCCTTATACATATATTAATTAAAGGCAGTCTACTGGCTATAAAACCGTTGTATATTCCTACTTGAACACTGTATTGAAAAACACTCACTTTAAAAAAGCTAGACTGGGCAGGAGATCCTTCTCTATGCTTGCCACTTCTGTATGGAATGTGCTCCCTATTTCATCTCATTTAGTTTTTAAAACAAAAAGTTCAACTGCATCTATTTATGAAGTGCTGATTTATTCTTTGTATATATCCTCCATGCCAGGAGACCTCTTGAATTGACAGTGCACACATAACATAACATAACATAACATAACATAACATAACATAGAAATGGAAGTCCCAGATTAAAGTTTTATCAAGAGACTCAACCATAATTCCAAAAGAAGCACAACGGTCCACTCCAAGCCTACGTAGTATACAGAGAGAACTGGAGAGTATACAGGCATCCCAGGTCAAAGATGCTTCACAGCAAATGAAGGGAACAGCAGATGAAATCGTTTTCAGAACAGTAGTCACCCACCTACACATTTAGAGCCCAGGTGGATCCAAGGAAGACAATTAATCAACAGTTCCAATGACAGAAACACAACACCCTAGAAGAATGTGTTTGGAAGGTTGGCCATTACTGCAAGAGGCAAATATAGAAACATGTTGATACTCCTATCATAAGTAGACCGACTGCACACAGCGAATGCAACTTCATCTTAGATTATCCCTAGTAACAATTTAGGGCGTTATTTACGTGGCTCCTAGCAGCAATTTTTGCGCAGCTGGAGCGTCACTTTTTTTACTCTCCAGTGGCGCATATTTACACGGCCACGCAAAGCCACTTTGCGTGGCTTTTCGTGGCCTTCTAAATATGTGCCCCTTTCACACAGAACACTGCATGAAAGGGGCGTTCCAAGGCTGCTGCTGTGTGTGTTCCCACGCAACTGTGTGTGTGCGTTGATGTGTTTGTTTTTGTTTTTGTCAGTGTGGGCATGTAAAATCCCAGGTGAAATCTGACAGACACTTCATCATATCCGACTGAGAGCCCTTGTACCCAACTGCTTACTACAGAATACATGTTTTAGGGGGGTAACACCCCAAACCTTCTACTCCCCCCCCCCAAGCTACGCCCCTGAACACTTTGTAGTTCAATTGAACATATAGTGAAACATGTCATCACAGATTCATGCTGCTACCGAGGACGGAGGAAAAGTAAATTTTCAAAGAATAATTAGCCATCATCTGTAATTGACCGAACACCTGTTCGGCATTCATGTTAATTAGGTTCAAGATATTAATTGGGTGAGGGACTCCTACCCTCAGCATCGAATAGAGATATGCTATTGACAAAATATACTGTATTTGATGGTACAGAAGAGGAATCCTAAGGACGGTCATTAAATAATATTTTTTCGGTTTAAGAAAGGTTTTGCTATGAATATGCGTGATTTCCTCTTGAGGTATCCCTAGCTTACTCCTAAATTCTGAGAGTAGGCTGGGAGTACATCTAGCTTAGTCATGACATACTCTTTGATTTTAGAAGTAAGGTTAGTAAATCAAAGCAAAATATTTTGTTAATCTGGTTCATCGTGAATTAGTGTATAGGAATGGCTGGAGTGGTGCTTCATAAAGAGGTTGCGCAGTAGACAAGGATTTGATATGATGCCAATCCCCAATGAGAAGCAGCAGTCTACTACCACTGTGGATCATTATATGTGCAATTGTGAATTGTGTAAGAGGAAGTGAGTATTGTGTTAGCACAATCTCATTTGTCAGTCAACCACATATACTGGTTTTGTTTCCAGCACTACTCCTGTAAAACATTTCCATTTGTTCAAACATTTCTCTTAAAATCGATGTCAGTCGAAGTGCAATCCATATACCTTTGTATGGTGATCTTTAGTTCCATTAGTGCTGCTAAGTTAAACTATGCCAACCTTTTCTATTGCATTATCAAGCCAATACAAAATGGACTGTAACATAAATAAAATACAGACTGTAACAAAGATCGCCTTACTGGGTGTGGTCAATTTTGCGGCTTAAGTTAGATCAAGTATGTTTTCCACCGCTTACAAAATAGTACTGATGGAGCAAGAACTCGTAAATGAGACTTGCTCAGAAGCAATCCTTTCGTTTTAACTCATTAACGAATTACTAACAACATGTTTGTAATTAATAATTCGCATTTAGAAAAAGACACGCGGGACAGTGAAGCTTGCCTATGTGTTTACTAATTGTAATAACATGAACGAAGGACTAAAACGCACTCTAACAAGGGATCTTTACTGCGCATACGTCAACTGCATCTACGTAGTATGACGTACTAATGCTTGGAGGGAAAATCTTGCGCCTGCGCAAAAGATAATAAGATGGCCGCTTGAAAGCTCACATGCATGGCACCTGCTTGGCTGAAATAAAAAATAAGTTTTATACTAACCCAAATGCATAAAGGGTAATAATAATTAGAGTGGGTTAGAGTAGAGGTTGGTGGTATACAGTGAAATCATTTATTTTTGAGAATAACATTTCTTCTTTTGACTTTATTATTAGTGCGCATTTGGGCCTTCCAAACTTGTCTGAATTGAGCTGATTGACTTGACCCCACGCATGTGCACCAGAGAGAGAATAAGGAAAGATGAGTAAGGACTTGTCACGCGTCCAAGGCCAGCGAAGATGTGCCCTGGGAACATGAGGGTGAAGAGTTCATATGAAGAAGCTTTATTCATGACATTGCAACATTTTGTATTAATAAAGTTTGGAGATGTATGGGAAAGGAAATGATTGAATAAAGTTTGAGGGGAGGGGTTTGAAAACAATGGTTTAATGAAATAAGTGAAATGTAAGCATGGTGTGATGATCATCCCCCCCTCGCCTGTCCAATCAGAGTTAGGATTTTGTGAAATTGAAACATTAATGGGTGGTACATGGTTATGAAAAGGTATAATTGAGGTAGTTTTAGTTAGTTAGAAGAGCTGACACAAGAGCTGATGATGAGCAGAGCAGACACGGGGAGAAGCGTCTATGCTGGAAATCGAGAGGTCGGGATGCTGTCGATGCTGGGGGTGGTGCTGATGCAGTGAGACGCTGATGAAGAAATCGAATGCAGAACCATTTATTTTAACTTAATTGGGTTAGAAAGAAGATCGCGGAAGAACCATGAGGAGGAAGAGAGTGTCAGAGAGGGGTGCTTCGCAGTCGTCGGTATTTAGAGAAGTGAAATATCCTGTCCTGATTCCTGTCCTGAAGTCTTTGTCTCCTGATCTATCCCGGGGACCCTTACCAGCCCTTTGGCCAGGGGGTTGGTCTTCACACCATACTTGGTAATTATAAATTAATCGTATTGATAGATGTTCTTCTCTCTCTATCCTCTTCTTTCTGAGCATAGGTATTGTGTGGATCTGAATTGCTATTGCTCATTGAGAATTGCTTGGATTGACACTCTTGCGAATGAGGGTGTTTGTACTGAAACTTTGAGATGGTTCACATGCAATTAATTTAGATAAAGATTTTAAAACTTCCCAAGTTTGTGATTATTTTATTTTAATCAAGAAATGTTTAATAAGTTATGTTAATTATCACCATCAACTAGTTCCAACTAATGGAACATTGACCAGAGGAAAGAACTAATTGATCAGTGAAAGGTTTAGTTAGGGAAAGAAATAACTAGATCTTGAAGTATGAAAATCATAAACTAAGTTCCAGCGGTCTACTTGGTATTTAGTGGAAGTAGTTATATGGGCCCAAGTGAGTATATGGTAGTGGAGTATCTGCTGTTAGTACACCGCTGGATCAGTTTTCTGGTAGCAGAGTTATGGTTATTATTGACTAGTTTGTTGATAGGTATAGATTATTGATCATTAATTTATGTTTTAACAAAAGAGTTAAGCGTCCTTGTTCTATGTTGTCTGGAAAATTCCCGGGGAATGAAAAGAGGGTGGCGATAGAAACCATCCTGCAGTGAGGTTACTCGTCTGTTGGAATAACAGCTAGGTAGGGCTGGCAGTGTTAAAGTAAGACTATTTTTTCTGCGCAAAAGTGAGAGTGATTGATAGCAAAGAGTTCGCTAGTGAAACTTTAGGCGTTATATCATCTAGAAAGGGTAACCCTGAAGGAGTAGCAGGTTCTTCCAAGCTAGATTGACAGCAAAAGGAGTTCGCTGGTGAAACTTTGGTCTCAAATTTCTCAAAAACGTGTGACACCAGAGGAGTAGCAGGTTCTTTGGAGCTTGAATGAAGAGTAAGCGGAAGGGTTTTACTCGCAGTGGAAATAAATAAACTATCCTTGATTTAGTGGAACAGACAGAGTAGCGAATGTTTTTATGTCGTCAATAACAAAGAATTTTTAATGAAAATATTGAGAAATAAGTTTTCGTATTACCTTGTGAAGGGAGGGTCAGTTGCCGGAGTGGTACTGACGTCACAGTGAGCCGCGCTGGGATTGGTAGAAACAGCGGGCGTGTGACAGGAACACCCTTGTAAAGGAGGGGTCAGTAGTAAGGAGCAGAACTGATGTCAGAAAAAGGCCGTGCTGGCATTGGTCAGATCACGAGCGTGAGCCTGATTTAATTGGATAGCTAGTTAGAAGCCGCGTTAGGATTGGTGAAGAGAGAGATTGTATGCGGAATTTTGATTTGACTGTTAGTGCAAGGCGTACAGGCAGAAAATTTCAAGGGTTTGCAGAATACAATTTTATACATCGTTCTTCAAGGATGTATGGAGAGAAAAGAAAGATGTCATTTTTAAAGAAAATTAAGAATTTCTTTGTAAAGGATAAGCCTGTGTTGACTAGAGAGGGAATTCCTATTCCACCACCGAAAACACCAGCATCTTTTATGATGATGGAAAGAGGATATCATACTTGCGTGTGGTTGGAAAACTGGATAGAATATACGAAGGATGATGGTGTGCTAGCATTTCCTAAAAATGGTACGTTTAATGGGAGGCTTCTTCAGAATTTGAGATTGAAAATGAATGATTTAGAACCTAGACCTAGGTTAACTCAATATGAGGCTTTGGAAGAATGGGAGACTGACTCATATGAACGAGAGAGATGCAGAGGTGAGAAATATAGAGGATTCTTTCCCCGACACTTGCATGAGTCACGCGAAGGGCAGATGAAACAATGGAGGAGAGCTATGGTATCAGAAGGTTTATATCCAGTGTTAATGGCTGAGGAACAGTGTAAGGAGAAAATGAAACACATGAACACAGCAGGATATGGTGAATCAGATGACGAGTTGTTAGAGGATATTTTAATTAAAAATCCACCACCGTATCAGGAAGCAACTAGTAAGGTTACCCCAAGTGCACCAGTAATGGGAATGCCATTAACCCCACAGATTTTACATGATACGTCATACAATAGAGTGTTGCAGGATAATGAGAGAGATGTTTTAAATAAAACTAGAGAAGAACTAGTTCAAAAGATAAGTCAATTAAATTTGAATACTGAAGCCTTGTCAGTACTAGTGACCATTGGTCCGGTAATCCCATTGTATGGAGATAATAAGATTTGCCAGAAACCACAACCTGTGACAATTCCATTAAATAGTCCTAGAAAAGAAATAATAATTACAGATGATCAGGTTAGCGAAAGTGAGTCAATTATTTCATTAATGGATCTCCCTAATGTGGAACATTTTACGGAAACTCCAAAGAGAGTTACGCCCATGAATTTGAGAGAAAGAAGACCTTTGGTTCATACTGGAACTGGAGGCGCAACAGTAGTCACCTCTGAAGAAATAGAAAGATGGGCACAGGAAAGAGATAATCAGAACTCAACACCAAGGATTTTAGACATCAGCAGATTGAAAGTGGAATTGGAAGAGATGATGACAGGATGTGTGGGCACAGAAAGATTGAATGCTTACAATGAAGAGGAATTATTATTTTTATGTAAAAGTATAACCAGAAGAGCAAGAGTATTTCATGAGAGATTGACTGAAGTTGCTTCAGAGATTGGAATAGACATAGGGAAATCAAAGTTGTTACAGAAACCATATCGAGTGGACTTTACTGATAAAGATTTAGAAAGTGTAAATGCTTCTGGAAAGAGACTACAGATAAAGGAATTAATGAACATTTTGCGAAAATGGGGAGACATTGATAAATGGAGAATTAGATGCATAAGAAAGAAAGAGGAAGTACAAGTGAGAGAAGCAGCAGCTGCATTTCCAGTAAGAGAATCAAGCAAAGTGGAAAAATTGTGTCCAATGAGAGAGGTTCCTGGAGGTGGATATGTTCATGTTCCTTGGCGTAGACAAGATATTTTGTCATTCACAAATGATTTTCCAAAGCTGAGAGAAAAACCAGTTGAATGGTACAAACAGGTAGAAAGATTTGTGAAGGTTTCAAATGTTTTATTGAAGGATTTGGATGGTCTATTTGATATAGTGGTACCTGCTGATTTATGGACAGAATGCAAAATTACAATTGATTGGCCTAATGAGGAGTATGCTAGAGATTCAAAGACAGGAGCGCCCTCGGAGAAGGTGATGAAAAAGTATCACCAAGTGATTACGTATTTGAAAGGGAAAATTCCTCCTGAAGAAACAGATTGGGTAAAAATAGATAGAACAACACAAGAACCAAATGAATCTGTACATGCATATTATGAAAGGTTATTACAGGTGTTTAAGCAGTATAGTGGATTTGAGAATATCGGTGACAAGGATATGGGACATTTTGTGTATCGGTTTGTATATGGTTTGAAACCAGAAATCAGTCAGATGATACAGCAGCATATGTTGTGTTGGCAAAGCAAGACAGTGGATGAGATTTTAAAGTATGCAAAATATTGCAGAGATGATATTGAGGCCAGGCGTAGGAAGCTAAAAGAGAAAATGATGTAGGCACAAGTTAAGTTAGCAGAACAGCAAGAAGAGAAAACAAATGACCAAAATGATAATCAAGTGAAAAAACAGAGTCAGAATAGTCAAGGAGCGAATGGTAATAAATATAGGGGACGAATGGACAGAGAAGAAGCGAAAAAGAAGTTTCCTTGTCATGCGTGCAGAAAGCTTGGACATTGGAAGAACGAGTGTAAGAGTACTCAGAATAATAAGAGTAATATTGGGCCAAATCAAAATTTAATCCCACAGATGCAGAATGAAGTACTTATGAATCAGCAGCAGCAGGTAGTTACTCCACAATATCAGGTGCCACCAGCTCCTATGCCAAATTTTGTGAATCATCAAGGTTTCAGTGCAGACACCGGATTTCAAGAAGAAAGTGGAAAGAATAATAGAACAATTACACAATATTTTTTACAGAATGATGAGGAACATTCAGATGTTGCACAATGACGGTGCCTGAGGGGGGAGGAAGAGGAGTGCGTGCTTGGCACATCCTTGCCGGTAGATCAGTCAGGTCCATTTGTTGATGGGAAAGTAGAAGGTAAAGACATTACTTTCCTATTGGATACTGGTGCTACCAGGTCTACTGTGAGAACAGCAGACATCCCAAACCTACCCCTCTTGGGAGAATCAATCCAAGTTGTAGGCGTGTCAAACCAACAGATTAGAACCCCAATCACCAAACCGATGGAGGTGCACATTGGAAATTTTAAAGAAATGCATTGGTTCGTAGTTTGCGATTACAGTCTTGTAAATCTGTTGGGCATAGATCTTTTGTGCAAGATGAATTGCACGATCTATTGTACACCGGATGGTGTCGCTTTCCAAACCCCTGATGAAGACGTTGTATACAAGATGATGTTAGCCAAACAAGGAACGGAAGTAGATGAAATGTTTTCACTAATGACTGAGAATGAATTACCAGAAGAGTTGAGAACCACAGTTAATCCAGAAGTGTGGGATTTTACAGGAAAAGACATTGGGCTAATGACAAATATAGACCCAGTTAAAGTGACAGTGAAAGAAGGTGCAGTGTATCCAAACACCCGACAGTACAAGATGAGTCCAGAAGTAAAAGCAGGAATTATTCCAGAGATTGAACGAATGGTTAAACAAGGTATTTTAAAAGAAGTGATGGGCAGTCCCTGTAATTCGCCAATAATGGGACTGAAAAAGCCTAGCGGAAAGTACAGAATAGTGCCGGATTTACGGAAAATAAATAAAATTGTAGTGCCATGTTGTCCAATAGTGCCAAATCCAGCAGTGATCCTTTATCAGATACCTTGGAATGCAGGTTGGTTTACAGTAATTGATTTATGCCAAGCGTTCTTTTCTATTCCTTTGCACCCAGACAGCCAGTATCTTTTTACGTTTAAGTTTGAGGATCATATTTACGCATGGTGTTGAGTTCCTCAAGGGTACACGGAGAGTCCTTCAATTTTTAATCAGATTTTGAAAAAGTGGCTAGAGTCATTGATTATGCCTGGAAAATCTGTTTTGGTCCAGTACATTGATGATCTCTGGTGGCATCAAAAACACGAGAAGATTGTGTCACAGACACAATTGCATTGCTGAACCATTTGGCTGAAGGAGGACACAAGGTGTCTCCAGAAAAATTACAATTCTGTCAACGAGAAGTTAGATATTTAGGGCATAAAATAGAAAGAGGAGTTAGAAAAGTGACACCGGAAAGAATAAAAATAATCAAAGAAATGCAATTGCCACAGACTCAGAGAGAAATGAGAATGTTTCTAGGAGTGGTTGGATACTGTAGGCAATGGATTAATGGTTTTTCTATGTTAGCGAATTGTGGTTGAAAACCCCCAGCTTCAGAGTCACAGTGATCAATAACCTCGACCTACCTGACCTAAAGAGGGCAGTCAAGCTACATATCCTCTCCTAACCCCTCACCCTCGCCGTCTCCACTCACCCGCACATGGACTCAAGTCTCTCGTTCGTCTCCTGATCCTCACTCTACTCTGGCGGCGCCCTAAACGCATACATAGCCGTTTCCCGGTGGAACTGCTCTGACAGTTATAGGGGAGATTGGCTCTGGCACACCGCTATGGCCGTCACCTACCCAGCCGGATTTCGGACATTTGTCTCGTTTTCTTCCCCGCTGCTGTCTCCTTCCTGTGGATTACCAGCTTCCCCTGGTCTTTCTTATCCTGATTTTCGTGTTCGCTAATTTACTCCTGTATTGTTTATCTATCCATTATGTAATTATTGTGAAACTTTTGCAACATGTAACTCGCTGTGTCCTTATGTAAAGCGCTCTGATACCTCCGGGTCTAGCCAGCGCTATATAAAACTCAAATAAAAAAAATAAAAAAATTAATACAGATGATCCGGAAAAGAGCAAAAGATCCGATTGATTGGAATGATGACTGCATAGAGGCCTTCGTAAAATTGCGAAATTGTTTGTGTGAGGCTCCTGCTTTGGGCATGCCTGATTATTCAAAAGACTTTGCATTGTTTTGCTGTGAGAGAGAAAATTGTGCACTTTCAGTCTTAACACAGAGACATGGATTGAGTCGACGTCCAGTGGCATATTTTTCAGCTACATTGGACCCAGTGGCTTCAGCATTGCCTGGTTGCTTAAAAGCAGTAGCTGCTACGTGTATAAGTCTGGAGCAAAGTGAGTAGATAGTGATGGGACATCCGATAAAGATTTTTGTTCCACACTCAGTTGAGATTCTTTTGACAAGAACAAGAACACAGCATCTCACCCCTAGTCGATTGACCAAGTATGAAAGAGTGATTTTGGGAGCTGAGAACGTGACTGTGATAAGGTGTACGATTATGAACCCAGCTACCCTACTGCCAGACCCCTGCTATGAAGAAGTGAGAGATGAGAGTGATCATGGTTGTTTGGACGTGACTGAGTTATGTACGAAGCCCCGACCTGATATAAAAGAGACACCTTTGAAAGAGGCTGACCATGAGTTATTTGTAGATGGTTCCTGCCTCAGGACACAAGAAGGAGGACTAAGTGCTGCATATGCTGTTTGTAAAATATCTGGGGTAATTGAAGCATCCTGTTTACCTGGGGTCAAGTCTGCACAAGTAGCTGAATTGGTTGCCTTAACAATGGCATGCAAAAAGGGGAAAAATTGGAGAGTAACCATATTTACGGACAGTCAATATGGGTTCGGGGTTGTGCACGATTTCGGCCAGCTTTGGATGCAGAGGTGATTTCTGACTTCTTCAGGATCTCCTATCAGAAACAGCAAAAATGTAAAGGATTTGTTAGAAGCATTACAATTGCCAAAAGAGATAGCAGTTGTAAAATGCGCTGCACATCAGTCAGGAGATGACTATGTGACTGCTGGCAATAATTATGCTGATCAAGTGGCCAAATACTGTGCCAAAAATACAGTGGCCATAAACAGAAAAATTGAAACGGGTGAAACCAGATGCCAACTTATGTTCTTCTCAGTACCAGAAACATGGGACGAGATTAGACAATTGCAGGAAGAAGTTGAGGAAAAGGAAATTTGGATAAAGGCAGCTTGTACAAAGAGACCACATGATGATGTATGGGTGTATTTAGATGGAAGACCAGTCATGCCAGATTGTTTGCTTTCAAAAATGGCAAGAGTGTATCATAGAGCAACACACATAGGGAGAGACTCAATGATCAGGCTATTCAGACAGAGTTGGTACAATCCGAAATTCAGGGTAGTCGCAGAGAGCCTTTGCCAAAGATGCTTAACCTGTCAGCAGCAAAATCCAGGTAGAAAGACAGTGGTAAGCTGGGGAAAGATTGGAAAGGCAGAAGGACCCTTCACTAGATTACAGTTGAATTTTATTGAATTGCCCCCATGCAATGGACTGAAATATATACTTGTCATAGTATGCCTTTTCTCAAGATGGGCGAAAGCCTATCCCACTCGAAGAAATGACAGTCTTACAGTTGCAAAATTGTTGTTGAGGGAGTTGGTTCCACGTTTTGGTTTTCCAGTCACTTTGGAATCAGATAGAGGCCCTCATTTTAATAATGAAATAATTTGATTAATCTGTGCTGCATTTAACATTGAACAAAAACTGCACTGTGCTTATCGTCCACAGGCTTCTGGAGTTGTTGAGCAAATGAATGGCACAATCAAGTCAAGATTGGGTAAGGTGTGTGCATCCACAAAGCTGAAATGGCCAGATGCATTACCTCTTGTATTGATGGGTCTCAGAAGTATTCTAGAAAGAAAAACAGGAATGAGCCCACATGAGATTCTAATGGGAAGAGCCATGAGACAGGCATTTATTCCTGGAAATAAACTAATGAGTATAACTGATGATCTGGTATTGGACTATTGCAAAGGATTGGCTGAAATGATGCGTTCTGTCTCTCACCAGGTTGGAGAAGACGCAGTTGAAAGACAGCCAGACCAAGCGCATGATTTGAATCCTGGAGATTGGGTGCTAGTGAAGAAACACGCAAGAAAGTCGTGCCTAGCACCAAGGTGGGACAAACCACGGCAAGTCATACTAGTCACTACCACAGCAGTGAAGTTTACAGGTTTGCCCAATTGGATTCATGCCAGCCATACCAGAAGAGTTCCGAGCCCATCAGAACAACAAGAGCAACCACTGACTGAACAGGCTGAAGCGTCAGGAGTTGTAAGCTGTGAGATTGAAGAATCTAGAGTAATTGATTCTGAAAGACAACCATTTGACGAACAGCCAGTTACAAGTCAGGAAGAGTGGATACCAGTGATTTAAGTAATTGATGATGTTATTGAAACAAGAAGAAGAACAGAACTGAAAAGACAGGAAAGTAGTCAGGAAGAGACAGGGGAAGAAGAACACACTCACGTGGAAAATAAAAAAGACTTTCATGAACCTGAGGAGGGAAAAATAGAAGAACACGTTCAGGCAGAAGAAGAAAAGTTTGAATTAAGACCTGAACAGGATCAGATAGAGTTAGAAGAACAGGTTCAGGCAGAAGAAGAAAGGTTTGAAGTAAGACCTGAACAGGGTCAGATAGGATTAGAAGAACAAGCTCAGGAAGAAGAAGAACAAAGTACGGTAAGACCTGAGCAGGTGGAAGCAAAAGAAGGTACAAGCACAGAAAACAGAGAATCAGAACAGATTGTGCCTAGAATAAATGAAATAAAAAGAACTTTACAAGGAGATAAAGAAGGTGAAAACGCAGTGCAAATAAAAAGAATCAGAAAGGGAGACAATTGGCCAACTGGAGTAAAGAAACTAAAATATCACTTGAGAAAATCTGGAAAGAGACCAGAACAAGTAAATGAAGTCACAAGTCAAACACAATCTAAACAAACCTTGGCAAAAATAACTCGAAGAAGTCCAAGATTGAGAAACTTAAACAGGAGATACAAGGCTCCTGAATGGACTTATGTAATACTCGAGGAATTTGAATCCCTAGATCTGACTGATGAAACAGAAGAAATTCATATTGTTCAGATTGATGAAAGCAAATTGAGGCCTCCTTAAAAATGAAAAGGGAAGTCAAAACTGACAAAGAAAAGATAAGAGAAAAGAAATTTTCTCAGGAGTAAAATGGCAGAAATTGAAGTTGCCTGGAAATCAAAACGTGGAATAAAAAGAAAGTGTTTTAGATTTTGTTTTTGTAGTATTTTATTAGTAACATTAGTATGGTTATTCCTAACAGTAGGAGTACCTTTGTTAATGAAAATAAGTGACAAGAATAATACAGATACTAATGTTAAGGTGGATAGAATAAAAGAAACCGAAATAGAAATAGGGGTAGAAGATGAAGCAAACTATCATAATGAATCAGACTATAATACGTCCTCTAATGTGTTTATTAAATTGATATTTCAATATGTTAGTATTATGGAGATTAATAATTGCTACGTGTGTATGAAGTTACCTTCATCAGTATCAGAAGGGATGACGTATCACCATATACCTTTAACGTATGGTGTGTCATGTAGTATTTTATCAAGTTTATTTTATGCTACAGGGAGACTTCAATATTTTTATTCAGACATAGATGTAGTAATTTCAGAATTACCTATTAGAAAGGATATGAATCCAGTAGCTAGTAGTAAAAATGCACAATTAATGGGTGAATTTTTCTTAACAATGAGTTCAATAGATTTAGTTCAGGCACATAAAGATAATCTAACATGTACATTAAGAAAAGAAGAAAAAGATTTTTGGGATTTAGTAGAAGAAAGGAGACAGGATTTAATAAAGAAGGCAACTGAACAGAAAACCCATGTACCTCCATGGGTTGGGAAGTAGGGAATCTATGCAAGTGGCAAGGCTCATGCTGCGATGTCCCTGGATTTTGTGAAGAGGGAAAAATTCTGCCTCCATAGATTAAAGACAGATTATAACAATAATTACATTGGTTCCAGTGAACGTGAACACAACTTCCTAATTCTAGGAGGGTGGGGACTAAAAGGGGGAACTGATCCTGTGTTTCCAGGAGCGTATTATGTCTGTGGGAGCAACCCCTATTATAGGTTACCTGCAAGATGGTACGGGAGCTGCTACTTTGGAGTAGTTTTTCCAAAAATATATCATGTGGACAGAATCAGTGGAACCAATGGAAATTCTAATGGACTAACCCGAAGAAGAAGAGCTAGTTTTTCTGAAATTGTAGGAGACATTTTTAGTGCACTGATACCCTCAGTTGGAGTCATTCTTAATTCACAGAAAATTTGTAAGTTATCAACCATAGTTGATCATCTTTCTACAGATACTGCAGGAGGATTCTTAATGATTAACACAGAGATGATGCAATTAGGTTTATGGTTTTACAGAACCGTCTTGCTCTTGATATTTTGTTAGCAAAAGAAGGTGGAGTCTGTGGCATGTTGAAAATTCAACATTGCTGCACTTATATTCCGGACAAGAGCAGATAAATTAAAGGATATATTGAAAACATTACAAGAATGCATAAAGACTTGACCCAACTGGAGGTTGACAGTGTGTGGGGAAGACTAACAAAAAGTATAACATCAATAGGGAAATGGTTTGTTGATTTTGGGAAAAGTTTTCTAGGTCAAATAATAATACCATTAGTTATGATAATAACCGTAGGGATGATGATAATGATTACCTATAAGTGTTGTAGAAAAGAAAAGAGAGGGAAAATAAATTTTGAAAGAAAAGGAAAGGGACAGAAACGAAAAAGAAAATATGATGAAATACAGCTGGAAGAAATAAAAGGCAAGATATACAAGAAAATGAGAGATTTAGAAGGAAACTAGTTGATTGATGGAAAATTGAGAGAAGAAATAGAGAAAACTGAGTGGTGCAAAGGTGGTATCTGGGATGGGATGGGTAATTTTGTGATGGCTTAAGATGCCATCAGAGAGGGGATTGATGGAGCAAGGACTCGTAAATGAGACTTGCTCGGAAGCAATCCTTTCGTTTTAACTCATTAACGAATTACTAACAACGTGTTTGTAATTAATAATTCGCATTTAGAAAAAGACATGCGGGACAGGGAAGCTTGCCTATGTGTTTACTAATTGTAATAACATGAACGAAGGACTAAAACGCACTCTAACAAGGGATCTTTACTGCGCATGCGTCAACTGCATCTACGTAGTATGACGTACTAATACTTGGAGGGAAAATCTTGCGCCTGCGCAAAAGATAATAAGATGGCCGCTTGAAAGCTCACATGCATGGCACCTGCTTGGCTGAAATAGAAAATAAGTTTTATACTAACGCAAATGCAGAAAGGGTAATAATAATTAAAGTGGGTTAGAGTAGAGGTTGGTGGTATACAGTGAAATCATTTATTTTTGAGAATAACATTTCTTCTTTTGACTTTATTATTAGTGCGCATTTGGGCCTTCCAAACTTGTCTGAATTCAGCTGATTGACTTGACCCCACGCATGCACACCAGAGAGAGAATAAGGAAAGATGAGTAAGGACTTGTCTCGCGTCCAAGGCCAGCGAAGATGTGCCCTGGGAACATGAGGGTGAAGAGTTCATATGAAGAAGCTTTATTCATGACATTGCAACATTTTGTATGAATAAAGTTTGGAGATGTATGGGAAAGGAAATGATTGAATAAAGTTTGAGGGAGGGATTTGAAAACAATGGTTTAATGAAATAAGTGAAATGTAAGCATGGTGTGATGATCATCCCCCCTCACCTGTCCAATCAGAGTTAGTATTTTGTGAAATTGAAACATTAATGGGTGGTACATGGTTATGAAAAGGTATAATTGAGGTAGTTTTAGTTAGTTAGAAGAGCTGACACGAGAGCTGATGATGAACAGAGCAGACACGGGGAGAAGCGTCTATGCTGGAAATCGAGAGCTCGGGATGCTGTCGGTGCTGGGGGTGGTGCTGATGCAGTGAGACGCTGATGAAGAAATCGAATGCAGAACCATCTATTTTAACTTAATTGGGTTAGAAAGAAGATCGCGGAAGAACCACGAGGAGGAAGAGAGTGTCAGAGAGGGGTGCGACGTAGTCATCAGTACTTAGAGAATTGAAATATCCTGTCCTGATTCCTGTCCTGAAGTCTTTGTCTCCTGATCTATCCCGGGGACCCTTACCAGCCATTTGGCCAGGGGGTTGGTCTTCACACCATACTTGGTAATTATAAATTCATCGTATTGATAGATGTTCTTCTCTCTCTATCCTCTTCTTTCTGAGCATAGTTATTGTGTGGATCTGAATTGCTATTGCTTATTGAGAATTGCTTGGATTGACACTCTTGCGAATGAGGGTGTTTGTACTGAAACTTTGAGATGGTTCACATGCAATTAATTTAGATAAAGATTTTAAAACTTCCCGAGTTTGTGATTATTTCATTTTAATCGAGAAATGTTTAATAAGTTATGTTAATTATCACCATCAACTAGTTCCAACTAATGGTCCATTGACCAGAGGAAAGAACTAATTGATCAGTGAAAGGTTTAGTTAGGGAAAGAAATAACTAGATCTTGAAGTATGAAATTCATAAACTAAGTTCCAGCGGTCTACTTGGTATTTAGTGGAAGTAGTTATATGGGCCCAGGTGAGTATATGTTAGTGGAGTATCTGCTGTTAGTACACCGCTGGATCAGTACCATCATTTAGAAATGTGCAATTTGACCTAGTCCTCACATTTTAGTTAATCAACACTCTTGAAGCAATATTTGTGACCGTTCATTAGCTAAGAATAACAGTGGAAACAAATATTCACCTATTTTCAAAATAACAATAAGCAAAATGTTTCTCGTTAAGAGCATTTCCAATTAGTTCAATCTTTCTGTTATTTACTGCTTTATACAAATAAATATTTGTATATATACATTTCGGAGTGGTAATTATGGGGTATTGCTAGCTAAATATTAGTACAAATGCCTTTCAGAGATATGAAAAAGCTACAGGTTGGAAACTCAGTATGGTTTTATAACTGGAAAAATCAGTCCTACTAGGTAATTCCTGATTCCATTGGATTTAACTTGCTTGGCACTGGGATGGGTTACCACAAAGTAATTGTAAAATCACGTGATTTGACCATGCCCCCAGTACTGCACCACGTGGAATGAGTGGCAAAGTGTTTCAGAGTTCTTTAAGCTCCTTGCCAACCAGTAGGCACCCCACAATTATTTGCCTATGACTTGTCCTATTTTTGTCATACAGAACCACTTTAACAGAAACCATTTAATTCTACTGGCGAAGTCATCTTCTCTATTGACCAGCAGCCCATCCTCCAAAGATAGTTCAGCTGCAACCTTCTCGTGATGTTGCGAACTGTAGGAAATATGCCTTTTCTGCATGGTCACCATGTAGTTTTTCCCTTTTGCTGGTCCCTATATATTTGCTGGCTTTACAACTCTGTGCACTTTAACCCTGCTAACCAGTGGTAAAGTCCCTGTGATCCCCCTTTAAACATGGCCAAATTGGCATATTCCAAATTGTTATGTTTAACATACCTACACGTCCCTAGTATATAATTTAAAATGTACCTGGGGCTTGTAAGTTAACTGTCACTAGTGGACTGCAGCACTTAATATGTACTATAAACTAACATAGAAAAATATGGGTTCAGGCCTACCATTGTAGCATGAGTGTGGCAGTTTAAATACCGCAATTCAACTTGTCAAAAAAACCTTTTGACATGTCATAACCTCCCTTTTAACTATTTATAAGTCCCCCCTTTATAGGCCTTGTCACCTACAAGTCAGGGTGAAAGGTATTTAGAAGTAGGAAATGTAGAAATTGAATGTTACTGTTGCTCAAGTATGAAAATGCCGTACAGAAAAGAAAAGACAAGAGGTGCATGGCAAAACAGGAACAAGTTGGTTCAATTAAATGCTGCACCGGGAGAGCCTCAACAGAGTGCGTCTGCCCAAAGCTTCTCGGTGCACAAGATTTGGCCGCTCTTTTATACAATTCATGGGGTACAATAAAACAATTTTCTACATTTCGAAAAAGCATCTTAGTTGTAAATCAACAAGCATGGGCATCTGATATGGACACAGATGGCTCTTGACCTTGGGAGAGCTAGTGTGGGCCAGTGTGTATGTGTCCAGATGTTTGGCATGAGGAGCGCTTGATCACTACATGTAGTGTGCATGTCGTATCCTGATTGGTTGAGTGTATCTATCTACATGTGGTATCTAGTTTTGTGGTATTTTGGGGAACATGAGCCCTTGGCCAAACATGTTTTATTGGGACCAATTTCCTTGGACCTGTTTGTGGTGCAACTATCTATCTGTGGGATCAATCAGGGTTTTACCTGGGCACGCGTTTGTCTTTAGGTTGGAGAGGTCCTACCTGTGAACTGGTATTCAGCGTGGGTAGTAGGACTTGTCTAACCACGTATCACTGACTCACGGTTAATGAGGAGGTCACCCTGGTTGAATCCAACAGCAATTATGTCAGTTCATTAGAACTCCTGAAAATAAAATGGCAGTCACTGGTACCATTTTTATCGATATCCCTAACATTGTGCATACAGTTGTCATAACATACATTCACATTGTTCTTACTGGTATTGACAATGTTACATTTGCTTAGGTAATAACGTACATCAGCATTGTTCATACTGGTAACAATATTGTCATTTGAACATGGATTATGACAAACATTGATTATGTCACTGCCGGGGTCAGCGCTGCTGTGTGGGTACAGGTTATGACAACATTGACATTACATTGATGGGTACTGGCATGGTCATGCAGCACATGTTATGGACTACATTTATATTGCATTTATTGATATTGCCTTTGTCGGGCATGCACACATTACGATAATTATAGACATTGTATTCACCCATTCCAACACCCCCCTACTTGATTCTTCAACTTCTCTATTCTCCTTATATGTCATGACAGTTATGTTATTAGCAAGTGTGTGTATGTGTGTGTGTAGTGCCTGTTATCGTTTCCCGAGCTATGAGCATACTACCTAATTTGAGGAGTGCGTTTATACAGCAGGGAATCCCCACTTGTAGGAAACCACATAACAGAAGTATAGCAATGAGGATTGGCATTAGGGACGTGGATAGTCTGGATACCCATAAGGGGATCCACGAAAAGATACACTGCTACCAGTACTGTTCCGGGGCACCTACCTCCTTCTTCATGTTGCATGTCGGTTTACAGACGATACAGATCTTGGATAGCATGTCCCGTTGTCTAAGTCATTTCCGGGAATAAAAGTACAACAGGAAGCACCAATCTTGGCACCTACCCTCCCTCCATAGCGGTCATTAAGTCCAACACGTACCGATGTTGCATCATCATAAGGGGGATGGCACTTAATTCCTTCTTGATAGCGTTTTGGTTGAACTCGGCTCTGTTTATTAGTTTCATCATTCCCCATCTTGCAATTTGTAACCAGTGGACGTTTGTTTTTGTTTGCATGGTAAAAAAGGGTTTTGACCCTCTGGCGTTTACTTGAGCTTCTGTGAACAGTCTGAATTCTTTTGGAATGCCCTTGTACTGAGCCCAGCCCAAAAATACTCATCAGTGATGCAACAGAGTTGTTTTCTTCTGTAACGGATGTTGAGACAATTCAGACAGATCTTCTCCAGGGATAACTAGGGTTAGGGTGTTTATGATCACAAGGGTGCAGGTGCCATGCCCTCGGGGGACAAGCTGGGTGTAGGCAAGGTCCCCACATTGCCAATAAAGATCCATCAATGTGGAGGGGAAATGTTTGTGCCCTGGTGCAGTGGTCTTGCTACCCCTAGGAGCCTCTTTTCTACAAAGTCCAAGGCCAAACAGTGTCTTGGTCTCGAGTTGGAGTCAAGGGATGTCAGACCACTGCGTGCTGGAGCTTCTGCGAACAGGGACCCCAGCATCTTGTATCAGCATGGAAGCTTCTACTCTGGTTCCCTAATGAAGATGTGGTTCTTTTATACCCAAAATGTACCCTCAGGGGTTCTACCTAGATATGTAATGGTTTGCCATTGTGTGTAGTGGACCTGTCATCCAAGGATGATGATAACGGTGACTTTTGTACAGAGTTATTGTACAGAATATGGAAATCCTGCTGTGTATGTCCTGGGCCGGGGATTAAGATATGATACTAGGAATCCTCATGCATAATAAATTAGGCCAGTTTCAGAGAAAACTGATAGACATTTATTCAACACATAACTAGGTAAAAGTTCAGTGCTAGAACTGTTATGCAGAGCAAGGTAGGACGAATGTAGGTAAAAGGTTGTGTAACTACCTAGGCCTAGATTGGGGTACATCGGGGTTCATGTCACCCCTATGGTGCCATTTCTGCTCACCTTCTCCACCTCAGATTAGATGTCACTCAGCTCAGGGAAGAGATACAGTGCAGTGGGGTTGGTCTCATACCGGGTGATGTTTACTAGTGTCCTATGGGGTTCTACTCTATTGGGTTGGATTTTTGCCCTTATTCTGCTTAGGTACATATAGATAAGGAACTTTGCTTTTTCGGGGACAATCTCCTTTGATAAGTAAAGCCTGTCTGGGCCTGCAGCGTGAGGTATCAGTGAACAGATATAACATGACTGGTTCATAGTTTGTGTGCCTAAGTGGTTCATGTGCTGATACCAGGTGTTGTGTAGGCGTGCGTTGTCTAGTGCATGAGGAATACTAGCGTTTGGTTCAGTGTAGGTGTGTGAGGTGAGAGAGGTCTCTGCGCATGTGTTGCAAGAATGTAGAAGTAGAGCTCATGAGATTAGTCATACTTTTGGCTCTAGAGGGGCTCGAGAGCTCCCCAGCTAGAGAGAATGTGTACAAAAATACAAAAACCAGTAACATAGGCATCATTTTGTAGCTGTAGGGTCATCTACAATGGAGATGTCTGTTATCCAGGCCTGTAATTCTGTTGTTTGTTGTCCGGTGTTTGGGCGTCCAAAGGTGTCTTGTCCTGGTGCGGTGTAGAAAAATGTCTTATAAGACGGCTACAAGAGTCAGTTTGGAGTTTGCAATACTTGAGCGAGTGGCCTTGTAAAGCAGCCCTTGAAATTTTGATCGAAGAATTGGTGGACTGCAGCCATGTCAGTGCACTTCTAGTTCGATCGCAGACCTGCAGTATAAGAGCTGCGGGTCCTAGGATAGCTTGGAAAAACACATTATCAGGCAGTCTTGAAATACTCCTGCGTTTATTTGTAAAGGGTGCTCTCTATGGTTTTACTGGGGGGGTGAATTTTCTTGAACTGGATGGAAGTTATCAAATTTTAGTGGAAGTGGTGTTTTAACCCAATTTTAGTAGGTGCTAGAATTTTGGTGGAAAATGGTTACTTTAAACTTTTTATTGATATTCATATCACAGGTTTCCCCCCTCTCCTTGCCACAGCAGGTACAGTAATCCTCCCTGCAGGCTCCTCCGCTAAAAGTTGTGATTTTTTAACCAGTGTGGGGACATCCTTTTGCCCTGTATGGGTAGCGTGCAATGGTGAGGTGAGGCGGATGTTTAATTTTAGAGTATCTAAGAGGTGTGTCCTAGACCAACGTGTGGGTCGTACTTCAAAGACGTGGACCCAGGCCTCTCTCCCTTCCACGTTGCCGGCGGTTGGTGTCAAGAATGTTACCCAGTAGGGTCCTTCAAACTTAGCCTGCTTCCATTTTCGTAGGAAGTTGCTGATGTAGACTTCTTGTCCTGGCTGTGGTGTTTGGTATTGTAGATTGGGGTTGGGCTATCGGGCGCTCCGGTGATGGACTTTTTGGTCAAGAACTTAACAATCCATGTCAGCTCAGAGAGGTACACACGCAGCTCATCTCCCAGTGTCTGGGAGCTAGCTTCGGTGCTTGATTTGGTCCAGGTCGTTGGGATGAGTGTCCCATTAGTCTACCCATCACAATCTGGTGAGGTGTGAGATGTTGGTCGCTGCTGGGTGTGTTTCTTAATGCAGAGAGGGCTTGGAGGAGGCAGGGAGCCATTTTATATTGAGAATGGCACAAATTTTACAAATGTTATTCTTGAGAAGAAAGTTCAGTCTCTCCACAATGCTGTTGCTATGTGGGAGGTATACTGAGACTAATTTGTGTGTGATACCCAGGAAGGTGCAGATATGATCAAACATGAAGTTGACAAAGTGCATGCCAATGTCCGATCGGATGACGTCAGGCACCCCTATCTCGGTATTACCTCCCTGACTAAGAACATGGCTGCCGCCTTGGCATCACAGTGCACGCAAGGGCCGGTTTGGATCCACCTAAAGTAAGGGCAGACCATCACTAGCAGGAACCAATAATTGGCGTTTCGGTCTATCATGTTGACAAAATCGATATGTAGGGCTTTGAATGGCCCTGTAGGTCAAGGAATGGTCGAGGTGGCGACCTTCTGTGTGGGTTTGGGGGAATATAGTTGACAAACAGTGCAATCGTTGAGGTACATAGTTATTATCTCGACCATGTTGGGGATAAACCAGTCACTTTGAAGCTCCGCTGCCATGTTATCTTTGACTATGTGCATGGGCAGGTGTACGTGGGGTAAGGCTATGTCGGCTAGACTGCCAGGCATAACAGGTTTCCTGTAGGGGGTGTATTGATATATGAGGTTGTGTGCAGTTTGTGTGCAACCCCAGGCCAGCCACTGGGTCTTTTCTTCAACTGGGGTTGGCTCCTGTAGTTCTCGTAGATATCAACGTGCTTTCTCCGTGTATGGTTTCTTGTGTGATACTCTGGGCTCCTCACTCAGCTGCAAGGGCAGTATGTGAGCCTGCTGAACCCTTCGATATGCTGCTCTCTTTGCTATATGGCCGGCTAAAGCATTTCCACTGGATATGAAGTCTTTGCCTAGAGTTAAGAGGACAGCAGTGAAGGCAATAAAGGCTGCACCAATATATTAGTTCTCATATGTATGTACAATTCGAATGCTCAACTTTCCGTGACCCCACCACTTAGAAGTCACAAATATACGAGAAAGAACTTCTCTTCAAATAATCAAGTAATGAAAAGAAGCATACAGTAAAACATAATTCATTTATCAATTATAAACAGTCTCTCCAGATCCACCAAATTATTGTGCAAGGTGTCTTGAAATCTCTTTTTTTCATCAATTATTCTTTATTTTCTTTTTCAGTCAAATGCATCAGCCCAGCCAACATGTTTTGTCCAAACATGGACTTCCTCAGGGCTGTAAAAACAATTAAATGAACACCATTTAATTATCAAATATTACAAAAAGGTTTAAAAGAAACCTAAGTTGAAGAGACCAGATAGACATGAACTAGAAAAAACAATTAAACCTCTTGTAACAAACATTCCTAATAGAATACAATTATTTTCTTCTCATATGCGACTCCCTGCCAATTTCCATTCTTAGCACAATATTCCAATATCAAATAGCTGATGAAAAACAGCTACCTTGGTTCAATTAATGACTCCAACTCGTAAGAGTAAAACAAAAATGGTATAGCTTATGTTATTCTTAAGACTCTCAATTCGCATGTGGTCTGCCAGCTGATACTTGGACAATTTGTGTATCAAAAAAGGGATAAAGAGAAAGACGCCTAACCATCATGGCCCATATGTCTATATGGAGACACAAATTATTCACAAAGGGATTGTGGCTCATAGTAATTTCATAACATAATTATAATTATAATAGGTAGGTGCTTAAAAAATACTTTCAATAGATAGATCACAGCACTTTAAAAGATTCTCCTAAATCACACCGAATTCCCAAGGGAATATGTCTAAAAGATTCTCCTAATCAATACAGAACTCACTTGGAAATATCTTTTATAGATAGGTGAAGCAATCTTCTAATATACTTTGTTAAATGCATACGCTGGTAGTCCCCGTAGTGTCTGTTCGGTCAAGAATTTTTAAGGATTATTGCCTTATATCCATACTGAAAACAAAACAGATCATATCCTGTCAATACAAATGCTTCCAATTCAGAAGCGATATTTGCTATAACAAATGTGATATGCTACCATTATAGACTTATCCAAATTAAAAAATCCAATAGTAATGCGGTTAGCGTTTATATACGGTTTATAAGTTTCCCAGTAGTTAGCTTAAACTAACTTCATAAAAGTCTTTTATATAGATTATTCAAAATATCCTATTTCTCCACACAAACTATTAGGGAGAGTGATATTCTAATGGACTTCCAAACAATCGGAAGACCAAAATATAACATTATTCAGGTTGCCAAAAATTAGAAACCAAGAGGTACATCAACCCTCAAAAGTCCCCTAATTTCGAACAGCAACCATTCCACGAAACCGTTATTTCAACTAGTCAACAATTGTAACATCCGTTAATATAGCTCACCTTGCATACTCTCCGCTCGAGTATGGAAAGCCGTCTGTCTAGCCGTGGTGAGTTCTGACTCATTCAGTGTTGTATTTAAGCACCTAATCAACCAATGAAAATGAGTAATTTAAGCTTAGTTGAAGCGGCAACTTATTTCTACCCCGCAATCCAATAATTTCTCTCCTTACAGTTAAATACCAAATAGGCATCGCTGTTGCAAGGTCTTATTTGAAACCCTCATGGTTCCCTCTCTGGTCCGTGCTTGAATGGACCAATCACAGCAAGAGCTCCGTCACCGGTCCGTTCGTACACGGACCATTCACCGCTTGCAGAATAAAACCGTAGGATAATATATGCCCGACATGCAAAGTAAGTCGGCTGCATTGCTGAAAATCCTGCTCCCGCTCTAGTCCACTCTAAGTGCGGTCCAATAAATGAAGTCTCCAAGTAATTTCTTGAAACTGCAAAAGTACGTGCTCCTTCACCGGTCCGTGCATACGCTCACTAATCACTGCATACGGATTGAGACCGTAAAATAATGCACGTCCGACAACAGTGTTAACTGGCCGCATTGCCGAAAATCCTGTTCCCTCTCTAGTCTGTGGCCCATTCATTATTAAGTGAAGCCTCAAAAGCAGCCAATCCCCAACAAGTAAATAAATTGAATCCTGCCTATTTCCACTCTAGTCTGCTCATAGTTCAGTCCAATCAAGTGTGGCCTCTTCGTTATTAAATGAAGCCTCAAAAGCGGCAACTCCCAAATAATAAACTTGTATTCTCCGTATTTCCACTCTAGTCCTAGGGACGAGTGCCGGGCAAAGACACGCCATTCAAATTATGGCACCTCAGTATTTGCTTAGACGCGCGCCGACCCTGGGCCTTTGACTAAGTGTCCTGAAACAAAAATGTTAAGACTGTCAATCGCGGCCCACTCCAACAAAATAATGAGGTGGCTAGTTATGTCATTTTATATCCACATATCTCTGACCTTGGCCAATCGAGATGAGAACCGTATATTATGTGGAGGATGAATTTTGGACAATGATATCCATGATATCATATTTCAAGACCATTGCAAAAATCTATATTGGCAGTACTATCAGAGCTCTCAAAATGAGGATACAGAAACATGGGAGAGCAGTTATCAACAAAGGTCATAAGTCCCCCCTCGCCCAACATATTTTAAAGTGTCATCCTAACATGATGGAGTTGAAATTCCATGGGATTCAGAGATTAGAAAAAGACCCAAGGGGTGGCGATAAGGAACTAAGCTTGAGGCAAAATGAGGCGAAGTGGATTAGCAGACTTATAGCCGTACAGTTAGGCCTCAATTTAGAAAGCAAATTACATTTCTTCTTATAGTCAAGAATTAAATTAGAAGTGACTCTGAATAATGTTCATAATAAATCTGTATACCATTGACTCTTCTTAAGAGCCACATTAATGGAGATCGGCGTCTATCTGAGTGACATGGTGACTTTTGATTATTGGTATATAATAATTTCTATAATTTTTAATGGTACTGTATATTATTGACTTTTCTTAAGCTCCACTCCTATGGAGATTTATAAAGAACTGTACAATGAGAACATATATGACATACATGTACCATCTTGACTATTCAAAATGTAGTAATGTACTGTTATTCATAGAGAACACACCTCCTGTAGACATGGAGCTCCCTCACTGCTAGAGACGTTCATCTGTTTATGTTCTCGCAGTGCTCATTAAGTACTTTTCAGGGCATGAAGCCCATATGGTGGCTCCAGGTTGTCAGAATGCTGTTGCACTGGATGTCAAATTTTTACTTCTTCAAAGTGAAATGAATGCCATGAATTTTCATAGAGGGGTGGAACTTAACCTTATTAAATGCCCTTCCGACAATGGTAGTCAACTTGTTGGAAGTTATTGGAGTATTCTAATCCAAGATGTTACAGTGTTTCTTCCATTGATGTCAGCTCTTGTTTAAAGAATATATAAGGCAGCACTTGCAATGGTATGATGGATTGCAACACATTTAGGGGCAGATTTCCTGATATTTATTCATTCTCAACCCCTAGTTGCTATTTATTTTGTTTAAGATTTTCTGCTACCAGGTTGGGTAATTTTGTTTATGAATCATTCTTTGTCTAGGCTTGTTCTGTTTGGTTCTTCTCTTTTTCCTGACATTTAGGAGAGGGAGTCTGGTGCCTTGCTCTTTTCACCAACGCTATATTCATTTCCATTCAAGGTCAGATTGGGTGCCATCTTTGCTTTGTGGCACAATTTTTTTTTATTTCTAGGTAAGCTGGTGTTCTAATATTGTCGAGTGCAAAGTTATTTTTCTTTCTCTCCCTTGTGAAGTAATGTTTTACTTCCTTTGTAATTATCATGGAATGTTGTTTTAAGGAATAGTGCATTCAAAATAGTCCAGTACCTTATCTTGTTAAACACAGTGAGAGTCTGATGGACACCGAAAGAAGCTTGCATTGCAAAAAACCTTAAGAACCTATTGCATATTTAATTGTATCATTTTGCTTTTACCTGATTGAACAATCTTTTGAAAACTGCATGTAGTTCGGTAAAGTGATAGTTTTGTGTGTCTTTAGAGCAGGTTAGAGCAGAACAGAGCCGAAGATTTTCTTTGTCCTTCCCTTTAATGTTGGTTCATCCTTTGCTTCATGAGATCTGTTTGATTGTCTACCAAATGAAGCATATGCATTCTGAATATAAATTGCTGCTAACCTGATTTTTCCCTTCTGTAAACCATTATCTATTAATAAACCTTCATGGCTTGGTACTAAAATATGCTCTGTCCTTTTTGAGGAGCCTAATGTGCTTCACATAATTTTGAAATGTATTGATTTGTTGACCAGGCTCATTTGTGGAGCACTAAAATCCTTAGGGGATTAACACAGCTCCTGGTCCATCCAGAAAAGTTCTTTATGGTGCTTGCAGTAGGATCTAAAAGGTGTCTTGCATTTGTGTGTTGGTTTCAAGTTGTAAATAGTTAAGCTATACATTGTTAAGGCTGCCACAAAATCACTTTTAACCACCTGACTTGTTATCAAGACAGAAGTTAATTGCCCACAAGTACTAATAATTTGGGCTATGACAATGCCAATGAAGCCATGCCATCCATAATTTGCTGAGGTGAGTCAGTGTTGAGTTGAGTAGATTGATAAAATAAGGTCAAATGTATGTAGAGTCTTAACATGTAAGAAAATAGATTAAAGCCTCAATCTTCCACTCAAAGACAGTTACAATGTTCTTTACATCAAGTGCATGATGGTACTCCAACACAAAATACAGTATGATCTTGCAGGACACAACACATAACTTTGTAGCCTCTAATTACTAGCACGTCTATTATGGGATTAGTAATTTGGTGATTCAAGAATGAAAAGTCAGATGAAAGGTGAGAAAGCAGTTGTCAAGTGTCTATTTTCTACTGTTTGGAGGTGAAATAAGGCATCTGGTCTGGTGTTTAGGATCATCCAGACATGAATGGGCAAATAAGAGTATGCCATTTATTCAGATTCTGTTTCTCCTTCATACCCTGAGGCTCCTCTGTCTCTGAGACACCTGTCTGTAGGCTTTAAAAAACACATTTGTAGATTTATGGACTGGAATAGTTTGTAAGTGATTAATTTGGGGGCAGAGAATGTATATTCCTGCTGTGTGTGGCACTCAATCAGAATGAAAGCTAATTGCAGAATCAGCTTCTGACTGTGTGCACTGTTGGTATTGACAGTTTGTGTATAATACTTGTTTAACATACAGTGATATGACTGTGTTAAGAGATTTAAAATTAATGTATGCAGAGTGGTGAATTAAGTGAGTGTCCCGTGAGAGGATATCTGATGTGTGGTATAATGTAGTGTGCAGAATATTTGTTTTTTCACTGGTGTCAAGTATCTAGAATCAAAATAGTGATACCTGTGTTTGCTAGATGATTCCAGGTTCTAAAAATGATGGTGTGCTTTAATTTCCTAGTCACTGTGTGTCTGCTTATTACAGAATTGTAACTCCCACTGTCCCAGATAAATTACCCAACATTTAGGGGTCGATTCCGATTCGGGCCGGAAAAAGCACCGACCGACTCGGAGCCGGAAAAATTACAGACCGACACGTACCAGTGGCGCCCGACACGCCAAGTACGATGCAAGCCGCGATAAATCCGACCGACACGTCAGGAAACCAAGCCGACCGACCGAGCCGCTCGGAAAATAGCAATCCGGCCGGAAAAACACGCGAATCCAACCGACCGACACGCACCCGGAACAAATCCGACCGAATCGTACCCGCCAACTCCAACCCGCAAAGTACGATGCAAGGCGCGAAAAACACGACTGAGTCGGACGGAGGACAAGCCGTACGACCGACACGCATACAAAACCGAGCCGAAGCAACACAATACACCGCGACCGACGCGTACGCAGCATACAAAACTGCACAAACACGGGCGTGAACGAAGCGGAGAACACCGTACGAGACCAATGCAGGGTCCGACTCGGTCACAAGAACGTTTCCAACATACACAAACAGCACAAAGGAAAAATCACACAAAAAAGGCCAAACAAGCAATTACCAAGCCAATAAATACTGGGGGGGTGGGGACAGAGAACAAAGACACACCCACAACTCCACCCATATAAAGGACACAAATCACTACCATGAGCCTTTGCAAATGCCATTCCACTGCCAGCACCCAAGGGAAAGCAACCACACACCCACAGCTCACCCCTCACACAAGCCACACACCATCAGCACACCAACAAATACCTACCTCACATACACCCAGCAAAACACACACTCACACACCCTCACCTGCACACCAACACACACATCACTCACCATCACCACCCATCACCATGCCCCCAAGAAGAATCCCAAGTTCCTAGATTGTGAATTGGAAGTCCTGGTAGACGAGATCCTCAGGGTGGAGCCACAGCTGTTTGGCACTCTGGTCCAACAGACCCCCATGTCGCAGAAAACCAAGATGTGGGAGAGGATCATCAACAGGGTGAACGCCCAATCACCATGTCGGCGCACAAAGACGGACATCCAGAACAGGTGGTATGACGTGCGCAGGAGGGTACGGGACCTGCTGAAGATAGACTACATCAACAGCCAACAGACCGGCAGTGGCCCTCCTGCCAAGCCAATATACCTCAGGCCCTGGGAGGAGAAGGTGCGGGCCATCCTTCCGCCAGTGAGCGTATATGGACTAGAGAACATCCCAGAGCCTGGTGAGTACACAACAAATGTACACAATAAACTGCCACAAAACACACACATCACTGTCAAGGGGAGAGTCAAACCATGCACACATAGCAATTACACAGCAACTAGAACAGAATCATCCCAAAATGTGTATGTCAGTCAGATAAACACAACACATGCCATCAAAAAGTCACATCCAACTGTGCCAACACATGTACAAACACAACCACAACTACAGCTAGGCAGTGGCACAAATAGAACTAACACACACATCCACACATGTAGCCACCACAACAACACCAACACACAGTGAAGACCACTCAAAGGAAGGAATTCTGTGTATGCTGGCCAAGTCAGTGTAGCCAATAGCATCATGGGAGTCGCAGTCACACATATTGCCCCCCCCACAACTGTCCCATCAACACCACCCTGAACCATGCTCACATCACAGGGAGTGGAGAAGGACTCACAAGATGGCTGACACTGGCTACTGCTGTGGGGAGCACAAGGCCCTGCTGGCAACTGTGCACCAACAAACAGCAGGACACCACTGACTGACATCCTGAGAGACAACTTACACTCCCTGCAATGCAAGCACGTTCCATGGTGGGATATCTGGCTGGCTGGGTGGGAAGGGGGACTTGCAGCACTGACCATAGTCACCAGCACCCCCCCTCACACCCCCCAACACAAACTCCACAGTACCCACCTGGTAGAATGCAATGCCCTCCATCCTAACACAAGATCCCACAAAGCACCACCACCCTGGGTTATGTTGTGTGAAGCACAGGGACACTCTTGGGACTCTTAGCCAAACAACTGCCAGGACAACACTCCCAGCCATCCTGTCAGCACAGCCAGCCCACCCCACAGGGAAGCAGAGTCAAAAGGAAGGAAGCATGGGCATGCTGGGAAGGGGGTGGAGGCAATAGCATGATGGGAGTCGTAGTCACAGACATTGCTCAGCCTCACAACTGTCCCATCAACACCACCCTGAACCATGCTCACATCACAGGGAGTGGAGAAGGACTCACAAGATGGCTGACACTGGCTACTGCTGTGGGGAGCACAAGGCCCTGCTGGCAACTGTGCACCAACAAACAGCAGGACACCACTGACTGACATCCTGAGAGACAACTTACACTCCCTGCAATGCAAGCACGTTCCATGGTGGGATATCTGGCTGGCTGGGTGGGAAGGGGGACTTGCAGCACTGACCATAGTCACCAGCACCTCCCCTCACACCCCCCAACACAAACTCCACAGTACCCACCTGGTAGAATGCAATGCCCTCCATCCTAACACAAGATCCCACAAAGCACCACCACCCTGGGTTATGTTGTGTGAAGCACAGGGACACTCTTGGGACTCTTAGCCAAACAACTGCCAGGACAACACTCCCAGCCATCCTGTCAGCACAGCCAGCCCACCCCACAGGGAAGCAGAGTCAAAAGGAAGGAAGCATGGGCATGCTGGGAAGGGGGTGGAGGCAATAGCATGATGGGAGTCGTAGTCACAGACATTGCTCAGCCTCACAACTGGCCCATCAACACCACCCTGAACCATGCTCACATCACAGGGAGTGGAGAAGGACTCACAAGATGGCTGACACTGGCTACTGCTGTGGGGAGCACAAGGCCCTGCTGGCAACTGTGCACCAACAAACAGCAGGACACCACTGACTGACATCCTGAGAGACAACTTACACTCCCTGCAATGCAAGCACGTTCCATGGTGGGATAACTGACTGGGTGGGTGGGTGGGTGGGAAGGAGGTCTGGCTGTCAACCAAACACAATCAATGCAGACCATGTTCACACCCCAGAGAATACATAGAAATGCCCAAATAATGCAGGACAATGTGCCACACCAATATCAACCCCTGACTGTGACGACTTAGGACAATACAATGTACAGGCCCGCACCCCGAGGCACAGTCACAACTGTCAGGTGTGTCAACCACTGATGCCTGCAGAAACATGACATACATTGTTTGTGTCTCCCAAAAACAGGTGATGATAGGGACACAGCAGTAGACGCTGAGGAGTCCCAGTCCCAGGCTCAAGAGGATGCCGAGCTCACTGGCGTCGTACAGCCTCTGTCCTCCTCGGACGATGAAGAACAACCTGGCACATCCGGTGTAAGTCAACATGCTGCACCAGCAGGACCACCAGCTGCAGCACCAGCAGGTCCACCAGCTGCACCCCTGCACCCACCCCTCCAACGACTGTCACCACGAATACCATCCCTGCCGACATGGACAGAATAAGGAACAACACCAGCGCAGTGACCCTGGACCAACCTGGGGCCATGGACACCACCACCACCACCACCCCCAAGGTGGACCAGGGTTATCTGTGCGTGCAACTGCACACACTGCACATGTCAGCAGGGGTGGTGGGAGGGGTGGGAGACAGAGGTCGCTGCTTGCAGACGTTGCTGGTGTGCATGAAGACCCACAACTGGTACGCATAGCTGATGCGTACCAGTCCAGCACCGGAGAGCTCAGCCAGGTAGTGGGGCTCCTCAGAGACATCAAACAGCAGCAGGCTGCCCATCATGCCCGCTTGGACTCCCACATGTCCCACGTGGAGTCACACATGTCACGTGTGGACTCCCACATGTCCCGCGTGGAGTCCAAGTGGGATGTACTACATGAGATGACGGCGGTGCACAGGGACATTTTACAATGCCTCCGCCAGATGAACAGCAACCAGTCCACACCTCCCTGTGTGCCAACAACATCTGGTACCGAACAAACTGCAACTGCCACAGGGAGGGAGGAGGACTCTGGCGGAGAGTCCCCTGCACCGCAGCAGCCTGCACTTGAGGGCCCCCCCCAAGAAGAGGGGTCGTCCGAGGAGGGGAAAGTGAGAGGCTGATGGCCAAGCGCAACTCCCAGGAAGCCTGAACCTGTTCTGGATTTTCGCCTTTGTGCACAGACTGTTCACCCTGTTGATGGCAACACTACTCCCACACATTGCATGGGGAGTACAAGTTGGAACAATGTGTCAGACAACTGTGGCCCCGATACTGGGGATCCTGTCTACCTGGACTTTCTATTCATCTAGGAACTTGGGATTGCAAGATTCATGTACAGCACAATCCATCCTATGCACTATTATCACAGATGTATCACAATAAACACACTAATACACCATACTTGCCTCTGTCGTGATTCCAACGTGGGTGCTGTTATGGGGATGATGAACTGCAAAATTACACTGTGTATGCGAACGGCAACAGCAAGGACAACACAGGCATGTGAGTACAGGCAACGTGACACATATGAGGGAGACACACCACCAGGGCTACACAACACATACACACCTAGGCCATCTGACTCATTGCCTACACTGATGTTGCCAGGGAAGACGGTGCAATGCACAGACACCACACCCATTCCCAGTTGTAGTCAAGTAGCCCACAGGTGCAGTAAGCAAATGGCAGTCAAATGTGTGACCACAGACAACGCACATCACTAAGTGAAGCACAGGTTTATTACACAGTAGCAACATGCCGTAACCACTACAGATGCAAGGTAACCCCACCTGGTAGCGGGCACACAGTCAACAACTGTAGACAGAAGGAAGTCCATGGGTGTGGCGCACATCACCTGTAGGGACACAACAGCTACCAGCCTGGATGTGCAATCACGTCGTCGGTGGACACAGTTGACCAAACGAATCTGAAAGTACCCTGTGAAGGACAGAAATGACACACAGTCAAAAGCAATGCAGTACAGGACAGAACAGCAAAACTCATGCACAATACATGTTACAAGATACCCACCCAGAACCAAGTTAGCATGTCAACACTGTTGGGGAGTACAGCCCACCTGTCACCACACATCGCAACACACATCCTGTCAAGTAGCCCATGGACACACTCCAACAGCACCAGAGCACCACCCACACATCATGCCAACTCACATCATTCACATGACACCTCAGGATACTCACATTCAGCTAAAGAAGTTGGTGATGAGCTGTGTGCGGACATCACCATCACCATCATCATCATCATCGTCACTGGCATCGTGGTCCAGGCCAGGATCCTCCACAGGTGGCGGATGTTGGTCATCGTCATCCTGGATGAGAGGCAACTCCTTCCGCACTGCCAGGTTGTGGAGCATGCAGCAGACGATGATAATCTTGCACACTTTCGCAGGGGCATATGGGAGGGACCCTCCGGTCTTGTCCAGGCAGCGGAAGCGGCTCTTCAGGAGACCAAAGGTCCGCTCAATCACTCTCCTGGTCCGACCATGTGCCTCATTGTAGCGCATCTGGGCAGGTGTCACAGGGTTCCTGAGGGGTGTCAGCAACCACGGCATGTTGGGGTATCCCGAGTCACCTACGGACAGACAAGTGCACATCAGCTGACTTGGAAAAGTGGGCGGAATACTACAGATCAGATCACACACAATGGCACAAAGTCAGTACACACCGACAAGCCAGGCACGCTGGTTCTGCATCTGTGCCATCAACCTGGGGATGCGACTACTCCTCATCACAAAGGCATCGTGTGCTGAACCAGGGAAACGGGCACACACGTGTGTGATGGTCATGTCTGCAAGACACACCACCAGTGCATTGACCGAGTGGTAGTGCTTGCGGTTCCTGTAGGCCTGCTCCTGGGCCTGTGGTGGTACCAAAGCCACATGTGTCCCATCAATGGAGCCAATGACATGCGGCATCCTCCCCAGGGCATAAAAGTCACTCTTCACGTCAGTGAGTCGTCGCAGTCTAGGGAAATAGATGTACCGGTTCAGGAAGAGCAACATTGCCGCCAAGAAATCGCGGAGCACACGGCTGAACATGGTCTGTGACATCCCACCAGCAGACGCCACAGTATGTTGGAAGGTACCGGTGGCAAAGAAGTGTAGGGCTGCCATCACCTTCACCTTGGGGGTCAGCGCTGTAGGATACGGCCGGCCAGGCTGCAAATGTGGGGACAACTGCACTGCAAAATCCTCAATCAGCTGCCTGGTGAAGCGGTACCGTCGGATGCTGTCCCGTTCCACCATCGTTGCCAGGTCTGGGAATGGCCGATGGACAGCAGGAGCCCTGCAGTGCAGAGGAGAAGTAAGCAAGATCGTCAGTCACCCCACATATGCGGCATTGAACACACTCAAGATCCCAACATACATCATCATGAGGCACAACTACATGAAGTGTGCAGTACCGGAACGACATGTATGGTACATACATGGCCAACATCTGTCAACACGGTCCTACAGGTGGCATCAATTTGTCCCCGGTTGGCCCATTGGATATCATGATGCTGTGTCACAGTCACCCCCCAGTGACATGTGAGGACAGATGTGCCCCAGGCACCACAGCTCAACGACAGGCACATTCCCAGGGACCCTGTAATGCCACATGGACACTGGCATCACCTGGAGTATCATGTGTACACCACAACAAAACAAACATGACCCCCACAGGTAGTGGCCACACTTGCCATGGCAGGAGAGCCATGGACGTCTGTGACACACACGCACAACATCAGAGTCCATGCACACACAACGTGGATGTGGAGACTGTCTCCCATTGTGCACATGAAATCAGAGACATTGTAAACACTACATGCACAAAGACTGTGGAGGGCCATCACTATTGTGCCACTGGGACACCCTGGCTCAAACATACCGTCCCACATGGGACTCACGGGGTATGTGACATGACATACACAAACACCACTGTGAAATGTGACCATGACACATGCACAGATATGAACAGTTGCACATCACAGTGGTCACGTACACGTAACACCCAGGATCCTGTCCCCATTAACACGTGCACAGCCTGGGGGTGGCTGCCCACAGGTGACACCCACAGGACAACATGTACACCAACATACACACAATAGGAAATGCAGCCTTACATGCCTTATGATAAGGTTTGGACAGGCTGTCGTGATGTAGGTGTGCCCCTCACTCCCTGGGAGCTATCTGTGGCTGGCACATGTCCATCTGAGACAGGCATGCTGACCTATGCCAGTCACATATACAGTGATGCGTTGAACAGCAATGGACCGATCGGTGCCTCCGGCCGGCCCATTGCTTTCAATGTGTGCGGGTACGCGTTGTACCCCTGTGCGCGTTGAACAGCAATGGACCGATCGGTGCCTCCGGCCGGCCCATTGCTTTCAATGTGTGCGGGTACGCGTTGTACCCCTGTGCGCGTTGAACAGCAATGGACCGATCGGTGCCTCCGGCCGGCCCATTGCATTCAATGTGTGCGGGTACGCGTTGTACCCCTGTGCGCGTTGAACAGCAATGGACCGATCGGTGCCTCCGGCCGGCCCATTGCTTTCAATGTGTGCGGGTACGCGTTGTACCCCTGTGCGCGTTGAACAGCAATGGACCGATCGGTGCCTCCGGCCGGCCCATTGCTTTCAATGTGTGCGGGTACGCGTTGTACCCCTGTGCGCGTTGTACCTCAATGGACCGATCGGTGCGCACCCATTGACAATGGGCTTGCCTGGCAACGGACGCGTTTTCGAATTTCGAACGAGTCGGTTGCTGGAAAATCAGTTGGTCACCCACAACAATGTTGCAAAATCATGTATGTCATGAAGTTGAAGTTTTGAAGGATGCTGTGGGCGTGTTTTGGTGCTGCTATTCCATGGATTGGCCAGATTCAGAAGATGCAAACGACTTGGACCTATCACTTTGGACACAAGGGACAGTATCTGCCTCTCCAGCACATATATATTGCTGCCTGTTCCCCTGAGAGCCCACTTGCCTGCACTACATGCTCCAGGACGACATCTGCCACTGCACTGCTGCTGTCTCTGCCCCTCTGGACCCTGCAATGGCACGTACTGTGGAGAGAGCCCCAGCCTTCAGCCTTGAGGAGAACCAGGCCCTGCTGGACAGCCTACTTCCACAGTACAGCAAGCTGTATGGGACACCAGGGGAGCAGGTGAGTGTTCTGTGCACTGCCTTTCTGAATGTGCATTTTGTCTGACTAGCAAGGCTGAGAGTCAGCACACCACTGGCTAGCAGGCTCACTGAGTAGTTGTCACCCCCCATAGTGTGTAGTGACTTGCACTGGACAGGTATGGTGCAGTGACAGTGCTTCTGAACAGGGTTTTACTCCCCATGCAATGATACCATGTAGTGACTTCTGGAAAACTGTCCATGGGCAGCCGTGCACTGCCTGGGTACACCATGTGCCCCTGTGATTGCGACATGTATATGCAACTGTGTCATGCACGGATATGTTGCATGTGTAGTAATGGCCTTATCACTTTGTCATCCTGACAGGCTTCTGCCCATCGGAAGCATGAGATATGGAAGGACATCGTCCGGGCTGTCCGGTCCGTGGGGGTCTACAAGCGCCGGATCCGCAACTGCCAAAAGAGGTGGCAGGACCTTCGGGGCTGGACCCGGAGGATTGCACGGGTCCAGCTGAAGCTGTCGCCTCCTCGCAGGAGGGGCGGAACACGGACCCTGACCCCCCACATGCTCAGGATCCTGGCGGTGGTCTTTCCAGACCTGGATGGGCAGCTGAAGGCCAGAGAGCAGCAAGGAGGGGGTGAGTCAAAGACTGCACTGTGTACTCTGTCTAACATGCTATGTGCCCTCCTCGGGCCAGGTTGAACTGCCACAGTACAGCAGTCATGTTGTCCAGGAGCCATGTCCCTCTATTGTGCACTGCCCACTCCTCATCTGATACCCAGGTGTGGCCCTTACATGCAGGGAATTCTGTCACTTAGGACTGTGTCCTTGCAGTTTGCTTGACTCAAGGTGGGAGACAGCATCTGTTTCCCTGACTCTGTGGTGGGCATCATGGGTGGGTCCATTGCTTACACAATGCCTGTATTCTGACATGTATTCAGCGTGTTACTTTGATCTGTGGTCCAATTGCTGAGCTGATCCACCACATGTGGCTGGGGTACCTGGCACACACCCATGCTGCGGGTGGGAACAATGTTTGGGCCCCAGGAGTATGTATATGACGTGTGTCACACATACTTAGCCAGCTGCCTACAGTCCAGGGCTCATCCCTCATTCATGTGGGGCTGGACAGTCATGCCTACTCCAGGCCATACAATACACTCTGTACTCCCACTCCCGTGTATCAGCGGACACATTGTGCACAGTGATTTGACCCCTCAGGTGTCTGCCTCTGTGTCAGTGTGCTGTGGATTAGTCGCCAGGACTGCTGTGGAGTTTCTTGGTAGGGGCTCAGCATGCCACTGGAGATGTGACCATAGGAGACGATACTTGTGTGACACATAGGTGTCTGATCAGCTGCCCATGCAGAATGGGGCATGTAAATGTGAAGTTCAGGCAGCTGTTCCCCATGCACAGCAGAGTGTGAGGGGCTCAGGTTCAGAGGGTAGTGTCACAGGTCTCCCATATGTCCAATAGGTATGACCTGGACAGATGAGGGTTAAGAGGATGTGTTGTGGGGGGATGTACATGTGCACTTGTGCAGCTCCAGGACTTGCATTCCCCATGACCTACTATTGTGACACAGTGCAGAGTGTTGTTGTCTGGCTGCAAAGTCATACATCACTGAGACAGTGATGTATGACTTTGCAGTCATGCCTCCGCCATGGCATGTGTCTACTGATTGGTGATCCTGCAGGGGAGTGACATGTGCTACATGCACACCATAGTGGCGCTGGCTATCAGGACATGGGTGCATCATGGTGTCTGTCGCTGGTATGCATCACATGCATTTCCTATTTGACTCTGGGCATCCCTTACATCCGTAAACCTGTACTGACTCAGTGGCAAGAGCTGTGATGTGTCCACACCGTGTCCTCTGCACTGTCCAACTACTGTGTACTTGGTGCATGTGTCAACACTGGGGTGTTGCAATCCAACAGACACCAGACAGATGGGTGCAAGGCCATGTGGGATGTGAGTGCCATGCTTGGCATCAGACTGACAATTGACTTCTCCTGTTCAATTAGTGCACTTTTAGCAATGTACAACTAATGATGCCAGGGCTTGCTCTGTGATGTGCTGTGCTCACAGTGGTGTGTGCGTTATGTGCAGGTGACTGATGTCTGTCTGTTTCCCCATTGTTTGCAGATACATCCACGGCCACGGAAGGGGACAGCTCCACGGACCAGGAGGAGCCGGAGAGCCAGACTGGGTCAGCAGCCGAGGAGTGGTCGGAGGGACCCAGTGGCACGGAGGGCGAGGGGAGCCACACCGAGGAGTCCTCAGCAGCATCCACCTCAGCTGAGGACCAGAGCAACTCGGAGGATGACTCCCTTGTGGAGGCGGGTGTCAGCAGCCACCACACCCCAGCTAGTGTTGCTGTCCCCGCCACCACCAGCACCACCACCGCCCTCCCATCGGCTCCCATTCCCCAGGTCCGTGGAGGCTCCCATGTCCGGGAGCGTGTCTCCTTTGGGCCAGGCACCGCACCCCCTGCCCCTGTGTCCCCTGCTGCCCTGAGTGAGGAGTCTGTGTACCTCCTTCGCCAGCTCCATGTAGGGCAGACAGCCATGCTGAGTGTCCTCCATGCGCACACCGCGCTGTTGACTCAGCTGGTGTCGTTCATGGAGGGCATCTCATCGGGCATGTCTGACCTACAGAGGGGCAATAGGTCCATGGACTCCTCCCTGACGGCAGCAGTGTCCCTCCTCAAACGGTCCCTCACCCCTCCTGCCTCTGCTCCATCCACACTCCCCAGCACCTTACCCATCCCAGGCACACACACACCGGCACAGGCACACACCAGCACACACACATCCAGCACACTGACACACACGCCAATGACAAAACGCACACGCACGCACATTCAGGGGACTGAAGCCAGACTCACAGGGGATGGGGCCCTGGAACACACACACGCATCCACATGCACTGCGCAGTCCTCAGTTCCCTCTCCCTCCAAAGCACCCTCCCTTGCCTCACCTGCAACCCCAAAGTCACAGCAGCTCTTCCTCTGTGACCTCGGCCTCTTCCCCACCGATGAAGCTGCCCCAGCATCCCGGGGGAAGAGGAAGCCCACCCACACGGAGCAGAGTGCCCCTCGCCCCCGGACACCCTCCCCCAGGCGCAGACGGACTGAGGCCCCCACCCGCAAGTGCCCCCGGAGTGCTAAGAGCAAGACCCCGCCACCGCCCTGCAGCTCAGGCACAAGGTCTCCGTCCTCCATCCCTCAGGCCCCCACTGCACAGGTGCCCCCACCACACCCTGCCCCAGGTTCCCCCACCCACAGATATACCATCCCCAAGATGCTCCGGCCTTCTCCCCCTGCCACTTGCTCTCCCAGCACCACACCCCCCGCTGCGCTTGTCTGTGCCACTGATGTGGTGAGGGTGTCCTCCCCCTCTGTCCAACCCACCTTGCCTGTTCCCCATTCTCCTCCCCTGGAGGTAGGCACTGCAGTGGAGTCCACTACCGCCCTGTCTGACTTGGGCACTGCAGTGGCGGACCTGTCCACCCCATCTGCAGGGTCCACTGCAGTTGTGCCGGCACCCACGACATCTGAGTCATGCCCCCCAGTTGTGCCGGCACACACCATGTCAGACACCTCCACTGCAGTTGTCAGTGGCTCTCCAGCACCCACCACCCCTTCCCTGACTCCCCCTGGTGAGCCCTGATCCTGTCCCTGCGGTGCCTGGCCTGCCCCCGGTTGCCCCTCCTAGTGGATTGTCCCTGGTATTGTGCAGGCATGCGTAGGGTGACATCTGCCAGTGTCACCCTGTTTGAACTTTGACAATGGACTGGCCATTGGCCTTTGCTCTAATTTCTTCTGGACGTCGTTATCAAACAACACATATGCTGAATAAAGCAACTTTCTTTTCTCTAGTGCTCATGCTTCAGATGTACATGTTGTTGGTGCAGCTAACCATGCCCTTGCTGCAGTGATGGTGATATCTGGTCTCATGATTATGAAGTGTTACTGTGCAGGAACCCATGTGGTCCAGGGGAATGTGTCCTATCATGTGGTGTATCCATGTCATCAATAGCAGCATCTGAGGGTGTCATGTGTTCAGTATTTGGCAATGGGTTTCCTACTTACATTGGCAATTTCATATCTGTGGCTTCCACCCCTGCACATCTGTTGTGCCTGCCATCGTTGCATTTGTCTACTTCCCTGACCGTGTTGCCATCTCCAGTGGACATGCAGGTTTGGGCATCAATGGGGAGGGACTCATCCGTGTAGTCAGTGCAACATTGCTATACAAGTGTGTTGGATCTGTGCTGATGATTCCGTTGGCACATCCATGACCAGGCTGATGTGATGGGAGCCCTCATTTGGTGCTAATTGTTGATTGTGTGACCAAGTGCTCAGCTGACATGATGGGGCACTACTGAGGCAACATATGGCACAGCTTTCCTCACACAGGAGTGGAGTCCCCTCATGGCAGTGTGTACACGTGTGACATTGCCTGCGCCCAAGGTGTGTGTTGTATGTGCATGTCTGTGTGTTCACTTCCATTCATCTGCGCATGCTGTGATCCCTAGTGTTGTACCTGTTTGTGATGCTTGCTGACTTGAGCTATGTTCCCCCAAAGTCTTCTCCCTGTGTTCTCTGTGATGTGGGTGCATGGCACATTACTGGTCATCAGGGTGTCACCCATAGGTGTGTTTGCTGTCAGGGCAGAGTTTGTGTGCAGACGCAGATGGGTCACAGTCAGGTTTCCCTTTGGCACTTGTTGTTTGCCCCTGTCATGTGATTTCCAGTTTGTGTTATCTTTCAGTGATTGTGACACGTTGTGTGTGTGACTGCTGGCACTCCTTAGGGTCCGGGCTGCAATGTTGGTTGTTGTCTATGTGTGTTCTTTGTGGGTGACCTTGGCTTCTTCATTGGTGTGTGACTGTGGCTGGGATCCCATTGGTCGGTGTGGTATTGCCGTCATGTCCATGTACAGCGTAGTGTGCAGTGTGTCAGACATTCAGGAGTCTTGTTGAGTGTCCATGTGTGATGTGTTTCTACACCTTGGTTCCCACCCACCACCCTGGAATAGTCATGGGTGCATGTGCAATGTCACCAGTGCATGTGTACTTCACTGCTGCACATTGTTGGAGGTCGAGGGGTGTGGTCTTGAGTGTGTGCAGATGAGAGTTGTTGCCCGGCTAGTCCCCTGCCTCCATGTTGGCCTTGGCTTACTGGCCATGCTGATTGATTTGTGCTTGTGTAGGTGTGATGGTAGTTTGTTGCTCAGGACACCTGACTGTGGTTCACAGTGTGAACGACATTTAGCTTTGTCATCACAGTGGTCTTTTTATTCAGCCCAGGGTCACCACATTGTGGGGGCCCTGGGGGTGGTGCTGTGGTGTGTCTGTGACTTGCTGTGTCAGTTGTTGTTCCTACGTGCCTGTGTGACATGTGTGTTTTGTGCTCCCTCTCACCTGTCAATGCCTGCTTGCCCACATAGGGGATTTGGATCCATGAGTTACCTTAGTGTGGCAGTGTATGCACATCTGTATGATTGGTATTCAGCTCTCCTCATGTGTTGTGTTGTTGCCTGGGGACACTGGCACCCCCACCCCTCACCTGCTGTGTATGATGACAGTGTTGGTCTGCCTGTTTGTGTTTGTGCATCTGCACCACTGCATTGGCATATCTTGGGTGTGCCATTGGCTGTATGTTGTTTGGTGTGTTTCCCCTGCTGTCCCTGGGACTCCTAGGTCATCGGTCAGCACAGTGATCATGGTTTGTGTGTCCCATTGCTGCCATGGTATGGTATCTGTTCACCTCACATCTGCTGTCTCCACAGGGTATCTGCATTTGTGTGCCCATTGGTGCAAATATGTGGTTCTGCATTCTGATGGTCACTTCTGTCATTGTGTCATTGATGACTGTTGACGGTCTCAGCCCCCATGGGTGTTGTTTGTCTGCACATGGCCAAAGGAATGTTTCATTTGCACTGCAGTATTTGGCTCCCCCAATTTATGTTGCAATGGGACACATACACTACTTTGCCACAGATGAGTTTTTGGTTCTGTGACCAGGAATGATCCATGCAGTTTGGCAGTTGCAGCTCTTTCTTTGTCAACAATTACCTTTTGGTCACTGTGATGATGAGGGTGTAGACCCCATTGCCACAATGGTCAAAATGTGCTTCAACTATGGACCCCACACTTGCCTTTTGGTCACTGTGATGATGGGGGTTTAGTCCCCATTGCCACAATGGTCAAAATGTGCTTCAGCTATGGACCCCACACTTGCCTTTTGGTCACTGTGATGATGGGGGTTTAGACCCCATTGCCACAATGGTCAAAATGTGCTTCAGCTATGGACCCCACACTTGCCTTTTGGTCACTGTGATGATGGGGGTTTAGACCCCATTGCCACAATGGTCAAAATGTGCTTCAGCTATGGACCCCACACTTGCCTTTTGGTCACTGTGATGATGGGGGTTTAGACCCCATTGCCACAATGGTCAAAATGTGCTTCAGCTATGGACCCCACACTTACCTTTTGGTCACTGTGATGATGGGGGTTTAGGCCCCATTGCCACAATGGTCATGGGCTGCTTGCATTGTGGGTGCCACACACATATATGTGTGGCACATGTGCTAGGGGGTCACATTGTATGTTCAAAGTCATGTTCGGTGTTGTAGGCATTTGACACAGCCTGCTCACACGCTTGTCATGGTGGTGGGGGGATGTCTTAATCTTGCATTCCCTAGGTTGTGGTGTGCTTGTTGTGTCATGCATTGTCCATCCTATGAGTGGGGGTGGTAGTAGTGGTAGGCATCCAGCCCCCTGGCTAAGGGTGGTAGTAGTGGTGGGCATCCTGCCCCCCTGGGTGAGGGTGGTAGTAGTGGTGGGCATCCTGCCCCCTGGGTGAGGGTGGTAGTAGTGGTGGGCATCCTGCCCCCCTGGGTGAGGGTGGTAGTAGTGGTGGGCATCCTGCCCCCCTGGCTAAGGGTGGTAGTAGTGGTAGGCATCCTGCCCCCCTGGCTAAGGGTGGTAGTAGTGTTAGGCATCCTGCCCCCCTGGGTGAGGGTGGTAGTAGTGGTGGGCATCCTGCCCCCCTGGGTGAGGGTGGTAGTAGTGGTGGGCATCCTGCCCCCCTGGGTGAGGGTGGTAGTAGTGGTGGGCATCCTGCCCCCTGGCTAAGGGTGGTAGTAGTGGTAGGCATCCTGCCCCCTGGCTAAGGGTGGTAGTAGTGGTAGGCATCCTGCCCCCTGGCTAAGGGTGGTAGTAGTGGTAGGCATCCTGCCCCCGTGGGTGAGGGTGGTAGTAGTGGTAGGCTTCCTGCCCCCTGGCTAAGGGTGGTAGTAGTGGTGGGCATCCTGCCCCCTGGGTGAGGGTGGTAGTAGTGGTGGGCATCCTGCCCCCTGGCTAAGGGTGGTAGTAGTGGTAGGCATCCTGCCACCCTGGCTAAGGGTGGTAGTAGTGGTAGGCATCCTGTCCCCCTGGCTAAGGGTGGTAGTAGTGGTAGGCATCCTGCCCCCTGGCTAAGGGTGGTAGTAGTGGTAGGCATCCTGCCCCCCTGGCTAAGGGTGGTAGTAGTGGTAGGCATCCTGCCCCCTGGCTAAGGGTGGTAGTAGTGGTAGGCATCCTGCCCCCTGGCTAAGGGTGGTAGTAGTGGTAGGCATCCTGCCCCCTGGCTAAGGGTGGTAGTAGTGGTAGGCATCCTGCCCACCTGGCTAAGGGTGGTAGTAGTGGTAGGCATCCTGCCCCCCGTGGGTGAGGGTGGTAGTAGTGGTAGGCATCCTGCCCCCTGGCTAAGGGTGGTAGTAGTGGTGGGCATCCTGCCCCCTGGCTAAGGGTGGTAGTAGTGGTAGGCATCCTGCCCCCTGGCTAAGGGTGGTAGTAGTGGTAGGCATCCTGCCCCCTGGCTAAGGGTGGTAGTAGTGGTGGGCATCCTGCCCCCTGGCTAAGGGTGGTAGTAGTGGTAGGCATCCTGCCCCCGTGGCTGAGGGTGGTAGTAGTGGTAGGCATCCTGCCCCCTGGCTAAGGGTGGTAGTAGTGGTAGGCATCCTGCCCCCTGGCTAAGGGTGGTAGTAGTGGTGGGCATCCTGCCCCCTGGCTAAGGGTGGTAGTAGTGGTAGGCATCCTGCCACCCTGG